>SKCR01033278.1:0-107029 GCA_019454045.1 Zanthoxylum bungeanum
TACTCTTCACAGTGGTAAGGTCATCCAGAGACCAATTCTTGAACCTCACGAGATGAAATTAAATCAGATTCATAGGGTAAGGAAGGGGTTGATGGACCATTACCTATCATTGATGTTATTTCCATTTTTATCGGTAATTTCTGTAACAAAACAAGTTCAATTAAGTTGTAAAAAGTCTTGAAGATCTCGGAGAAATTGGACAAGTATTTGGACAAATTCTGAAGGAGTTATCTGTGTGATGTTCACCCTTTTGAATATTCCAGAAAATTTAGAGCTCAAATTGACATGAGGTTAGTTGTATTGGAAATTAGACTCGCAGATGATCATGTACATATAAAGAACGCATTATTTGGCGAAGGGAATAGAAAATTACAATTGTTTTAAGTTATCCTTGAAAACCAGTCCACGACCCGCATTCGTGTGGCGTTCGTATTTTTGTTTGAACGTTCCAAGGCAAATAATTTGTGTTTCAGTTGCGCTTGAAGTGTGTTCGAATGCCCATGCATAAGTAGGTTATTTTAGACACGTTTTAAAGCCAAAATAACACTAACAAACACTTTCATTTGCCCTACCTATATAAACAAATATTGAGCCAACTTCACAAGTGTTGAAAACACAGTCTTTTGAGCGTAAATGAATTCTTAACTTTTCAACCTCCTTGTTTTCACCTTGAAGACTTCCTTGTTTTCCTTTATTTTCTATTTTGGTGAGATCGGTCTTTGATTTACCATCAACACAACCAAACCCAATTTCCTAACCCTTTAGAGTTCTTAAGGAGGAAGATTAGTAGTCGGAGTTCCGGTGTGCTTGTAGAGTTGATCCGGTCAGAGACTTCAGAGGTTCTGAAGAAAATCGCAGGGTACGGGCTCAATGAGTTCTTCGAGTTCTTGCAGTCTAGAGGTACTAAAGTCGGTGGAGTTATCACCATTGGTCGTTTACCATCATTGTAAGTATTTCTATGTTATAGTGTGTAAATTTTGGACTAATAGCCGAGATACCCGGAGTGATTTTTTACTCGTACAAGTTTTCCACTTCATCACTAAAATATTTTTGTTGATTTTGTGTGATTGATTTATTTACTGCATTGTTTTTATTTGTATTGAATTATAATGTAAACTTAGGGGTTTTTGTTAATTTAATTAATCCATAGAAATAATATTTAGGACTTGTCTTCAAATATTATTATAAATTCCGCTTAGGGTCAGAACTTTAGGATAAATATGAACTTTTTGTTGATAATAATAATTTTTCTCATGCATCTTCATTTCCTCAAGCATTAAAAATAAAGAAATTGAACCATTCCCCAGAGATATATTCGTTTTGGGTCTTTTACCGTAGTTTTTGTATTAGGTAGTGTTTTTTCATGGAATAACAAATAGGGAGATTGTTATATCTATTTTTATTGGCAATGTCTGTAACAAAATAAGTTCAATTGAGTTGTAATGAGTCTTGAAGATCTTAGAGTAATTGGACAAGTATTTGGACAAAAACTGATGGAGTTATCTAAGCGATATTCACTCTTTTGAATATTCCAGAAGATTTAGAGATCAAATTGACATGAGGTTAGGTGCATTGGAAATTAGACTCGTAGACGATCACGTACCTATAATGAAAACATGATTTGGCCAAGAGACGAGAAAGTTACAAGCATTTTAATTATCTTCGAAAACCAATCCGCGACGCACGTTCGTGTGGCGTTCGTATTTTCGTTCGAATATTTCGAGGAAGAAACTTTGCATTTGAAGTGCGTTCAAATGCCATTGCGTAAGTAGGTTATTTTAGACATGTTTTTAAGCTAAAATAACAATAGGAAACCTTTTCCTTTGCCCTACCTATATAAACAAACATTGAGCCAACTTCACAAGTTTTTGAAAACAAATTCCTTTGAGCCTAAACAAATTCTTAGCTTTTTAACCTACTTGTTCTCACCTTGAAGATTTCATTGTTTTCTTGTCTTTTCTATTTTGGTGAGATCGGTCTTTGAATTACCATCAACACAACCAAATCAAATTTCCTAACCATTCAAAGTTCTCAAGGAGGAAGAATGGTAGTCGGAGTTCCAGCATGCTTGCAGAATTGGTCCGCTCAGAGACTTCAGAGGTTTTATAGAAAACCGTGGAGTACGGTGATAATAACCTGTCTGGAACAAGTCAAGCAAATCCCTCAACATGTTCTAAGCCTTAAGAACAACGAATCTTGATTATTTTTTTTAAGAAAAAATTCCTTCCAAGATAAATTCCAACCCTTAAGGAACCTTGCCCTTAAGAACCTTTCTTTTTTTCTTTGGAGAATCTTGAACAGTGATACAACACCGCAACGCTTGTAACACGTTGATAAGTTTTTTTTTTCCGTAGAACTGAGGAAGAACCCACTCCCTCAAGATGACACAAGTCATTTATTTTGTAAAAAATATGTTCTTAATTAATTATCAATTACAATGAATAATACCCCTTTAAATAGGTGGCTAATCCTAATTCTACCCAAATAAAATAAAATCCTAGTACAATAAACTCAATAACACATAAAATACTTTAATTTTTCGTGCATGGGCTTTATAATTTAATTAAAGTTCACCACAGCACTAAAACATCACATAACCTAAAAATATGAAACATAAAAGCTGTAAGGATAATGTTCTTCTATATTTTGACCAAGACGGCTGCTGAATTGGACTTTTATGTAAACTATAAAGTTGTAGATCCATGCGTCTTCTTTCCAATGCAACTTGAATCACTAAAATCGGATATTGGATGAGAAAGTTACGTATAAAATATGAAGACTGTCCAAATCCCGCCACTGCTAATGCATCATTCGGAAATTAAGCTCGAAATCAATCAAGACAACACATTCACGTCCAAAACCCAATTCATTCTTGCCTTGGAAATAATAAAGCCTTCATATAAAGTCTAATGCATGGACTTAACTCCATAACCCAAGGAATCTTCAAAATCCACCAAAAAGGCCAAATACACCAATTTGACCAAGCCATGCAATCAACCACAACTTCAAGTTAACTTGGCCCAACAGAGCTCATTATGGATCATATCATTCTCCCTCTCTTGAAAAGATTCGACCTCGAATCTGAACATGGATCATAGATAAAAATGACAAGATCAATGTGATGACAATCTTGGAACAAAATAAAATCACATGGAAAAGAATGGTTAAGGTGAGCAAAAGTCATTAAAGCCAATGAATGACTTTCTTTAAATATTTTTCCCTTCTCAGTCTCTCCACTGCTACTCGCATTCTTAACTCCACTTAAAAAATCAAAGAGATTCCCATCGGGATTCATGTTTGAAACCTCATTTAAAACAAACTTAACATGCCCATGTCGCTACCTCAAACAATCAACACACTCATCCACAATCTGATCACACTCTACATAACGGCCACATGCACTTTTTGCACCTGATAACTCAAGACCTCACAACCAAAATCAGATTGCTCCATATGATATTCACCCTTAATAGTAACTTCAAGCACCACATTATCATAATGAACAACCAAATCGACATCACTAATGCTATTGCTCACATCAATATCATCATTGTCATCAACATCATCAACCACCTCACACTTATTCATAAAAACATCAACATGTTTCATTTCATTACTCAAGGCTACACTAATATCCTTCTTGAATTCACATTTTCCTAATATCTTTTTCTCTATCAATTATGGAAGCTCTCCTAGTACTATTCTAAACTCAGCAAACTCACTTTTCCTTTTTAACCCACTATTCTTCACTCCTCTACATGTACAACTCTTCCTTATAGTCCTCTTGTAGGGTTAAAGGAGCAAGCTTGATAATTTTTCCACCATAAAAAAATTTATACATATTCATATCCACATCATAAACTACTTTATTGAATTTATACCAAGACTAACCCAATAAAACATACATATGATACATAGGAACCACGTCACATACTACTTGGTCAACATATTTCCCAATTGTAAAACTTACCACAACCTGTTTATCAACCTCGAACTCTCCAAAATCACTCATCCACTTATAAGGTCTATCAAGAGGTATCAATGGTAATCCCAATTTTTCCACAAGGGTAGTGCTGGCTAAATTTGTGTGATTCCCTCTATTAATAATCATATTACATACTTTATTATTGATAAGGCATCCCGTGTGAAATATAAATACCCTTTTGTCCATCAGATTATGTATATAAATCAACCATACTTGAAAGACACCAATAATGATTTAAGGCTCAAAGAATCACTAAGAAAATATGAAAACAAACAGAAAGAAACTGACTAAAAAAAACACCAAAAGTAAAACAATAACACAAACTGAACTGAAACTGGAAATGATTCGTAACTATTATTTGAAAGGGATTGTGAGACTCGAAATGTAAACGGACAGAGTGCGGCCAACCACTAACGAATTCCTCTCCTCGAGTACGTATAAATCGATATATTATTGGTCACGTAACTTGATGAGCGGAAATATTCAATATTTACCGTCCCTTTAACTTAAAATTTTGTTGTTTCTTCTCAGGTTTGATGAACGTTTTGATGTGTTTTTAGTTATTTTGTAGATAAAATAATATCGAGTCTCAATGAAATCATTTAGGACGAAATATGGGTCAAATAAGGGCAATTATTGGACTTGATATTTTAATTTTGGAGATTGGAAACTTGAAAGGGCGTTTTTGACAAAGTGCAGTTTTGGAAATTTTCAGTTTTGCACACTGTCGTATTTTGGGCATAACTTTTTACTCCGATATAGGATTGAGCTGATTCAAGTGCCAGATTAAAGAAGACTCAAAGATACAAACTTTGAAAGATAAAATATTTCGAATTCTAAAGATTTCATGACCGAAATGGATGAACTGTCCAGTAGTTTGTTGTGTGTAATTATTAAAGTCATTTTCAATCATTTTCAAAACAAAAAATAAATTAATAAATAAATAATAAAATTATCAAATCATCACAAACATGATAAGCAATTAGTGGAGCAATTAATAATGGATTTGGTGGAGTAATTAGTGGAGAAATTAATAATGGATTTGGTGGAGATTTTGATGGATGATTTGATGGAGGCAAAATTTTGCCTATAAATACCAAGCCATTTCATTGTAAAATTCATACTTTCTTCTTTGAAATTCCTAAAGAATAAATAAGAAGATTGTATCTTGTTTGTTTATTTACATCTTTCAGTAATTAATTTCCGCTTTCGCACTTTCTTTTCTTTATTTTTCAGTTTTTACTTCCGTAATTTACTTTTACGCATAATCTTTTCCTTTCTTTACTTCTGCAATTTTTATTTTTCAAGCAATGAGGAGGTAATTCCCCTTTGTTGGGGTGAAAGGTAAAACTTTTATTTTGCTATTTAGATTAATATCCCTTAATTATAATATATAACTATTTAAAACTTGACTTAATGAGGATACCCCGCTATATGCCCGGTTGGTAATTAATTATAAATTGTTTTAAACCTGACTAAGTATGGATACCGCCTGGTTGTCGGTTGGTAATTAATTATTAATTTGACTTAATCAGTATACCGCCTTTATGGCTGGTTGGTAATTATCACGCAAAGTTAATATATTATATTAAGGGAGATATCTAAAATAGTAGTAATAAAAGTTGATCCTCAAACCCCAGCATTTTCTTTTATTGTACTTTTACTTTATTTAATTTCAATAATTTACTTTTCAGCAATTTACTTTTCAGCAATTTACTTTCAGTAATTTACTTTTTACTTTTTTTACTTTTCAGCAATTTACTTTTCAGTATTTAATTTTCAGTATTTAATTTTATGTCTTTTATTTTATTTAAATTTTTACTACCCGTAAATATGTTCGTAACTAAGCCAGTTATATGGGGTTGTGATGAATTCTAATATCACTAAATATAAGGGGTTATTTTATAGTTTTGGTAATTTAAAGGTTTACTTATTATGTCTTAAGCTTAATGCTTCTTGTTGTCTGATCACCAATAAGATTGATGTGGTAAATCTAAAATGAACTAGACATAGGGATTTTAGGTTTCAGCCTTAGACTTAATAGCCCACGATCTTCCTTGAGGATAGATAACCCTTTAATAGATTTCCTTACAGGATAGACATATACCTGTCGGGCGGGGGTATCCATAATTGGAACTTAAACTCAATGAATCCATATAATTTGGTTGACATAGACATATGGTTCAATTGGGTTAAACTGGGTATTTGCGTCTGACCATCGACATAGGCTTTTGCATAATTTAGTGTTCCAGGTTAGTAAACTGATTTATTACACAAACATGAAATAACCACTTCATCTTTTAAATCATATTAGAAAGATTCACAACCCTAGATCTTTGAGTCTTTTGTTATTTTCTTTAGTATTTCTTTTGTTTATTTTATTATTTTAATTAAGGAAAACCACATTCAACCATCCAATCAAACAATCATTTTCTTCTCCATTTAATTAGATATTTGTAAATAAATAGATTCAATATTTAATAACAATAGTAGGAATTAAGTCCTCGTGGGATCGATATTTTACTACTTGAACGATACGTGCGATTGCGTTATACGTGTGTGTTTACGCCGGTCATAACTGTTGGTTATTATCTAGGTCCAAATCAAACAAGACATGAAATACATGTGTGAATACATCAAAGGAGGTAGCGGAATACTCACATCGATCGGTTGAGACGATTTGGGCAACAAAACCGAACTGCCTACTGCCAATTGTTTGGGCGTGAGCTGCTGTGACAGTGGCTGAAATGGGCTGCTATTTTTGGCCATTTTGAACATCAAAAAGAGCTCCAAGCTACATCAAAACGTTCCCGGCTCATGGTGGACTTCCCTATCACCTTCGCATTGAACCCGGAGTGTCCTAGCACTCTTGTTTTGCCACAAACACACTTGCTTCCCTCCATTTTCGTTCACTGTTTTTGGCAAACCAGAAAACCGAAAATGGTGTGTGTGAGAGGAAGAAGAAGATGAAGAGAGAGAGGAGGGAAAGTATATGTGTGTTATACGGTTTTTTGTGATTAAAGTGTATCAAATACACATGAAATGAAAAGCCATTTCATTTCAAACACATTTGGCTTTAATTGCCAACCCACACACATCACACATCACATCATTCAAGTCACATCAATCAATCAAGTCACTCACTCAAAGTGACAATCGATTTGACACTTGAAGCGACTAACGATTTGACGCTTGATTTGACTTGCGTGCCGCACTCGAATTCGAAACACGAATACGCTCGCAAATAATCTCGGGTTCGCTAATTCCAATTAACGAATTTTCCGTTGCGTCGTAATTAAATGATTACGCCTAGCAAAATCACTATTCACGTCGCTAACGAATTAATTCTAAATTAACTCGTTCGCCCGAATTAAAATCTAATTTCAATTCCGTCGTCGAAATCCAATTTCCATTAATATATCAAATATATTAATTAATCGATTAATTCCAAATTAATCGTTCTCTCTCTTTAAATGATATTTTATCCCAGATAAAATATCTCCACAATTAATCCCATATTAATTTTCTCTCTCATCTAATTAATCCCAGATTAATTAAAAGTGCGAATCATACGTCATCGGTGAATCTTTGGGAAAGCGACCCATGAGATCCCCGGATATGTTGGCAGTAAATACGGTCGTCGGAGTATCCGAATCACGTACGTACCAAGTACTACGTTCTACCGATTTACGAGCCAAGGTCGACTCCTAGCAAAGCACCAAGTCTTCCCAATTCTCCGGACATATTCTTATAAGAATATACAAGGATCTATATCAAGCGTAGTATACCAAGTATTGTGTATATCGGTCCAGTATCGGATAGTCACGTGCTAGGGCTGGGGCTGGATAAGTGTCTGTCCCGTCCGAAGCACATGTCGGATGTCTGGTAACAGTCTCTATAATCGGATATTCATGACCTGGTCACAATATCCCGATTGGATGCTCATCACTCAAGAGCCCTAGTACTGTATCCTGCGTGACATCATCTCCACTATGACTGAAGTGATACTTCCATCTTGACATCACACCCAATACACTACGACTCTCTGATAAACCCAGAAGTGGTGTACGCAGAACCGGTTAAAGCCCTGTACCACCAAGACCAAAGTCTATCGATTATCGTAAGTATTAGCGATGTAAGTCTCAGGTTAAGACTATACACACCTACCTTGATTTCGGCCTCCCATAGACACATAGTCATAATACCAATGGATTCCGAGGGGTCTATCCAGAGCGAAGCTGTTTCCCGTACCATCGGTGAAACACGACCTCCTATCGCACTTGCATAAGTATCCAATACTTATATATATGAGAACTATGCCGTTGTGCCCTCACAACGCGCACAAGTGCAATACTAGCCTATTCCCATTATCGATGTCCAGTCTCGATAATACTCCGGCTAGGGATATTTAATGATTAATCCTTCGTGGACTGATACTGTCTCATATCATTCTCAATCCAGGAACTAATCATATGGACCTCTCTTCATTTATACATCTATGGTGATCTAATCACAAATGAGAGTGCATTATTTCTTTGTTACATAGTTAATTTGCTACAACAACACAATGTTCTGTGCAAATAGTGACGCTATGGGTCATTTTGTCCAACAATCTCCCACTTGGCACGTAGCGAGTCACTCAAGTGTCCCACACCCGAACTATGTATTGTTCGCTCAAATTGCTGAGAAAAGGTTTTCGTCAGCGGATTTGCTTGATTATCGTTTGACGCGATTTACACGATCATCACATCGCCACGATGTATGATCCGACGAATCAAATCAATGATATAGAAGTATATATCTGGATCGTCGATGAGACCTTCAATTCCTTAGTCTGTGCTGACGCCTAGCTCAGCTGCTAACAGAACTATATCTAATCTAATTAGATTTATTTTCGATCCAAATGGCTTCTATTGCTGCCTCAGCTGCAGCAATAATCCGCATATGTTGTTTATTCGGCAACAGTTATCTTGCTCGGAATATTTCCAGCTCACTGTCCCAGTGTTCAAACTTTATAGTACCATAGTATTTAATCGTTTGGAAACTTGCTGCGGTGATCCCAGTCATTTCAAGTTCTCCTTCTCCATAGTTTAAGACAACATCTTTAGTTCTCTCAGATACTAACAGATGTTCTTAATCTTTAATCCAGTGATTATCACTTGGATTGACCTGATCGTGACTCCATATGCTCGAAGCGTATGAGACACCCTATCAAGTACATTTTAAATGTACAATTTCCAGATAGTGTTAACCAACTCCAAATCTATCCTAGTAGATCTTTATTCCTCGAATAAAGGTTGTTACTCCCCAGAATTCTACGGAGAATTTCTATGAAATCCAAGCTTTCACAATAGCTTTATGGGAATATACTTGTCAGTGCGCTCTCCCACTAACCTCCTTATATACACAAGAATTATTTCGTTTTGAGTCAAATCATAAACCATGATGATTATTTCAAAACGACAGTTCCAAGAACCTTATGCTTGCATTAATCCAAACATGGATCGAATAACCCGCAAACCTTGTTTGTCGGTTATACAAAATCGTCAGGATGTTGTAAACATCCTCCAAAAGGTTTCCTTTTCAGGAAAGCGATTTTGATCTATAACTAACACATTTCATAAATGAAATACACAGTTATCAACAAGCATCTTCAATAATGGATTTACCATGGCAACAGGTAAAAGGTTGAACCGTTATCAACACAATGTTGATAACGATACCTTTCCGTCAAAAGCCCAGCTTTGTACGTTGGTATGTTGCCTTCCATGTATGTCTTCCTTGAAGATGTTTAATGCACCAATAGGCACAATGCCTTGTGGTACACAACTAGTATCCAAAATAGTTGTATACATGGAATCCATTTCGGACTCATGGCACTTTGCCATAACAGGGAGTCGATACCTCGTATCACTTCCTCAAACGTAGTCGGATAGTACACCTCCATAAGATTGACATCTTTGGGGTGAGATCAGAAACCCATACCCTAGGTTGTTTTCTGACTCTATCCGATCTACTAGTTTCTTGTGTATTTGAAGATTAATGGTATAGATTCATCATAGATGAACTATTTGTGTTCCATTAAGGACTTCGTGCCTTGAACATATTACTCCGATTTTCATCGAGTATCACTATCCTCCCACTGACCACTGCATATCGGTATTCCTCTCAGGAAAAACCGCATGGTGAGCAACAATAATATTGTTCTCATGTGAGATTTATAAGTACTATACTTATGGTTTCCCTTAGGATAACCTACATTTGGCACTTATTCAATTTGGGTTCTAGTTTGGTATCATCCAAACTTTATGCCTGGCATACCCAAATTATCAGGAATGAGAAACCCTGTTTCTTTCTGTTCATATCCTATATGATATCTGTCAAACAGATTTTCATGGACCTTATTCTAAATAAGTTTTTGCACTATTAATACATATCATGTTGAAGGAAATGATAGCTCATAGCGACTCGTGATAAACCTTATCATGTCCAACAAAATTCGGTTTTTAGTTTGGACACACCGTCAAACTGACGTGTCTCGGGAGGAGTCCTCATCTGAAAGAATACTGTACTCTTTCATGTATTTATGAAACTTACTTCTTAAGTATTTTCCATTACGGTCTTACCGTGACGGCATAATACTATAGTCGATCTGTTTATCTACTTCGTGTCGAAACTCTAAAAGTTCCCGATTTGTGTTCTTCAAAAGAAACATATAACTATAACGTGATGCCACATCCGTTAAGGTCACGAAATATTCATGTTCACATCTAGCCTAGCTAGATATGGCCCCACTTACTTCACCATGAATAGGGCTAACAGATTGGTTGCCCTTTACTATTACCAAGTAAATAGTATTTTAGGTATTTTACCTAATAACTAGATTCGCAGACCTTATTTGAATAGTCAAATCAGTCCTAGTACCCACTCTTCAAAAGTGTGGATATACGAGTCTTGTTTAATTGTGTCCTAGACAACAATGCCACAAATAAGTCTCTATTGATCAAATCAATTTGAGCTATTTATTTGTCATTTTATATGTTTGAGATTTTATTTATATTCAAAATATAAATTCTGTTATTTACATCTAATGTATTTATCTCAGTATCATCTTTATATAATAAAACACTTAGTGTTCTATAATATAAGGTTTTATCCAGAATGGATTAAACACTGATATAGAGATAATGTCTCTAGTCAAACTAGTTACATTATAACAGTTCTCAATTTAAGTACATACCCAAAGGGTAGTTCCTAAACTTAGGTATCTACGGTCGAAACAGCGACTTTCGTCCCGTTTCCGATTCGCAGAGAAATCTCGGCTTGAAGTCAGTATCCAGCTCATAGCGGATTCTGAACATCAATACATATATTTCATGTACCACACACTAAGTATTTAAATCCAATTTCAATACTAGTAGTGAACATAACTTTGACAAATATTTTTAAAGTTAGAGCCTCGCCCTTTCTTTAATTCCTTCGTGTCTTCCATATCCAAATGGTAGTCACTTTGGGATATGTCAATTATCTTTTCAATATTTCACAAACCTTTGGCCAAGCCTTGGGTTTTAGAATATCGAAATGATGTGCACCTTGTGCAACTTGCCCAATTGCAAACTTTGACTTTTCACCTCTTGAATAGTCAATTAATTCTCCAAGAATTATTAATTGCAACTTAATACTTTCTTGATTTTAATAATCCAACTATTTAATCAATTTTAATAAGGTACTATTTATAATGATTACAATAATCCAATTATTTAATCAACTATAATTTAATATTGATTACTATAATCCAATTATAAAATCAACTATCATTTTAATTCAATTATATTGATTACTATAATCCAATTATAAAATCAACTATATATCGAATGAGTTTGTATATAGTCCAACTATATATATATAAAAAACAACATAAAATATTAGTCCAACTAATACTTTTGATTAATATGATGAGTAAAATATAGATGAGCGCGTTTAGAGAGTATTCGAACGAATGTTGCAAATTCAATACTTGCCTCCCACTATTTTTCGTCGAGCCTCTAACCCTCTGTCGAGTACTCGGGAAACCGTGTTTCCTAATGGGCTAGGATCCCGTTAAATGCCACACAATCTTGACTTTGGCCAACAAATTGTATGATAATTAACTAGGTAGATCTCGAAGATCAATTGGATCTCATCCAACTCCTAGATCCAGTAGGTGGACATCCAAGTCCCAAACATATATCTAATATATGCCTATATATCGAATATATACCCTAACCTTTTTCCTCTGAATCAACTAGGCCTTGGCTTTGGCACAACAAACCTAGTGATCCCAGTCAAGCGCGGACCCATTGACATGGAAGCTTCGTAATCAATGTCAATGGACAAGAAGTGGTCTTGACTTTGGCCAACAAACCACAACTTGGACACGACACCGATATGGAACAAAGCCTCGTGATTAACACATCTTCGACGGACAAGGGCTTGACTTTGGCCAACAACCCCTGCCAATCTCGGATCTTGAGCAAGAATCACTCAATGGAAGGAAAATAAACACATAATATTAACGAGGGTTTTTCGCGTGCAAATTGGCTACCAATTTAATTATCTTTGTTAAGGTCTCATCATCATACACCCTTAAACATGCATTCTAAATACATAATAAAGCGAGTTGAAAATAAATAATAATGATATGCGGATGGATACTTTACATTGATCCTAGATCAAATCTCTCACTTTCTCACTCAAGCTAGCACTTGTATTACTTCTACCCGTTACACTACACTTCTAAAGAAACCTCATTTACATGGAGGGGAATAGGTGAGAAGAGAATACAAAGAGAATGAAGGTGATAAGGCTGGACATGCAGGTCCAATTTAATAAATCGAATTTATTACAATAATTTCCAAAATTGCCCCACCCGACTAATATCCATCCGATATACATTATTCATTCATCACAACCACGTATTCACACATAAGCATGATATCAATCAATCTAATCAAATTAATTAATCTGATAATTAGTGATCATCCAATGTTCAAACAACGATTTGATTTTGCTCGAGTCAAACTCGTTTTTGCGAATAAGTACTCAAAGTACGAATTCATGAATTAAATTAAATTACATCATTAAATCAAATTTAACATGTATTTAATACTAATTCACTATTCAATTCCAAATTAAACATTACACTTTATTTAATAAACCTTTAACGACTTAAATTCCAAATTTAATCGCTACGGGTCTCAAAACCCGATTAACGTCCCACGTCAATTCAATTAAAGTCCAATGGGCTTTTAATTGATTTCTTAAGGCGTGGACTTTTGATCGACTCGGATCAAACCGATAACCAAAGTCCAATCCGGGATTTACCCCATAAGCCCATAAATCAATCTTGGCCCATTAGGCCCAATTGAACTTTAAAGGTTCATTAGTCGCATTTGGGCTTTATGGTTAAGGTTTTGGGCCCAATTGGATCCAATTACAACATTAGAAGCCCAATATCAAAAATAGGCCCAAATAATTAAATTCAAAAAATCCAATTTTCCCAATTTAATTACCAAAGTGTATTACATGATCAATTACCCAAATCAACATTTCTAAAACATGAATTTACATAATTAATCATGGTCATTTTCATCAATTGGTGTCCAACACAAATTAATCAAAAATCAAACCCATTTACATGCTTAAAGGTCTCGGCCAAGGGAGGGATTTTTATCCGATTCGAATTCAATCCAATTAATTTCACATCGATATTAAATCCTTATCCCGAATGATTTCCATACATCCAATGTTCAAAAATCAAAAGACACCAAGACATTAGGGCATAATTCCATTCGGCCAAGGTGATCAATTTGGGGATTTTATGTTCAATTCAAAATCCAATCCAATTAGTTTCAAATTAACATTATCCTAAATGATTCCAACTCATCAAATGAATCAAAAACAAAAAGTCCAAGAATTCCAAAATGATCATCATATTCGGCCAAGGTAATCAATTTGGGGAAAATAATTCCAAATCATTTTTCAACAAATTGGTCCAACCAAAATGAAATTAAACATGTTATAAGCATACTTAAACAATCAATTTATTCAAATCATGCTCAACAAACATTTACCCAAATTTTAAGCCCTACAATTTCATGCTTGAACCTATAGCTCTTGATGCCATTGTTGGTTATTATCTAGGTCCCAAGATCAAACAAGACATGAAATACATGTGTGAATACATCAAAGGAGGTAGCGGAATACTCACATCGATCGGTTGAGACGATTTGGGCAACAAAACCGAACTGCCTACACCCTATTGTTTGGGCGTGAGCTGCTGTGACAGTGGCTGAAATGGGCTGCTGTTTTTGGCCATTTTGAACATCAAAAACGAGCTCCAAGCTACATCAAAACGTTCCCGGCTCATGGGTGGACTTCCCTATCACCTTCGTATTGAACCCGGAGTGTGCTAGCACTCTTGTTTTGCCACAAAACACACTTGCTTCCCTCCATTTTCGTTCACTGTTTTTGGCAAACCAGAAAACCGAAAATGGTGTGTGAGAGAGGAAGAAGAAGATGAAGAGAGAGAGGAGGGAAAGTATATGTGTGTGTTATACGGTTTTTGTGATTAAAGTGTATCAAATACACATGAAATGAAAAGCAATTTCATTTCAAACACATTTGGCTTTAATTGCCAACCACACACATCACACATCACATCATTCAAGTCACATCAATCAATCAAGTCACATCACTCAAAGTGACAAGCGATTTGACACTTGAAGCAACTAACGATTCGAAACGCAAATACGCTCGCAAATAATCTCGGGTTCGCTAATTCCAAATTAACGAATTAATCCCAGATTAATTAAAAGTGCGAGTCATACGTCATCGGTGAATATTTGGGAAGCGACCCATGAGATCCCCGGATATGTTGGCAGTAAATACGGTCGTCGGAGTATCCGAATCACGTACGTACCAAGTACTACATTCTACCGATTTACGAGACAAGGTCGACTCCTAGCAAAGCACCAAGTCTTCCCAATTCTCCGGACATATTCTTATAAGAATATTCAAGGATCTATATCAAGCGTAGTGTACCAAGTATTGTGTATATCGGTCCAGTATCGGATAGTCACGTGCTAGGGCTGGGGCTGGATAAGTGTCTGCCCCGTCCGAAGCACATGTCGGATGTCTGGTAACAGTCTCTATAATCAGATATTCATGACCTGGTCACAATATCCCGATTGGATGCGCATCACTGAAGAGCCCTAGTACCGTATCCTGTGTGACATCATCTCCACTATGACTGAAGTGATACTTCCATCTTGACATCACACCCAATACACTACGACTCTCTGATAAACCCAGAAGTGGTGTACGCAGAACCGGTTAAAGCCATGTACCACCAAGACCAAAGTCTATCGATTATCGTAAGTATTAGCGATGTAAGTCTCAGGTTAAGACTATACACACCTACCTTGATTTCGGCCTCCCATAGACACATAGTCATAATACCAATGGGATTCCGAGGGGTCTATCCAGAGCGAAGCTGTTTCCCATACCATCGGTGAAACATGACCTCCTATCGCACTTGCATAAGTATCCAATACTTATATATATGAGAACTATGCCGTTGTGCCCTCACAACGCGCACAAGTGCAATACTAGCCTATTCCGCATTATCGATGTCCAGTCTCGATAATACTCCGGCTAGGGATATTTAATGATTAATCCTTCGTGGACTGATACTGGCTCATATCATTCTCAATCCAGGAACTAATCATATGGACCTCTCTTCATTTATACATCTATGGTGATCTAATCACAAATGATGAGAGTGCAATTTCTTTGTTACATAGTTAATTTGCTACAACAACACAATGTTCTGTGCAAATAGTGACGTTATGGGTCATTTTGTCCAACAATAACTCTTATTAGATCAAAAGTTACAGTCATTTTAAAATCAGTGCGCGGCTGAAAAATTCTGACCAAATTGATCTGAAAATTACAGATAAATTTGACCCTAATTGACTCAAAAATCCAAGAAATGAAACCTATATGTTATTACCATGCAATAACATTATAATAAAATCCAAGATTCAGTCATAAACATGAAAAACACAAAGGAAATAATAACATAAAATTGAAATTAGAAGAGACCATAAAAAAAAGAATTTGAAGACTTCATAAAAAGATAAAGATAGAGAAAATATTGACCTTGGATCCCTGAGCTCCTGATACCAAATGATAAGAACCTACCTGGAACAATCCAAGCAAACCCCCACGTGTTCTAAGCCCTAGAACATCGAATCTTGATTTTTTTGTAAGAACAAAATCCTTCCAATATCAAGTCCAACCCTTAAGGAACCTTATCCTTAAGAACATTTCTTTATTTCTTTGGAGAATCTTGAACAGAGATACAATACCACAACGGTTGTCAAACGTTGATAAGCTTTTATTCTGTAGAACCAATAAAGAATCCACTCCCTCAAGATGACACAAGTCATCGAAGGTACTAGAGTCGGTAGAGTTGTCATCGAAGGTCTTTTACCATCGCTGTAAGTATTTCTCTGTTATAGTGGATTTTGGGCTAATAACCGAGATACCCTGAGTGGTTTTTTACTCGCATGACTTCGTCACCAAAATATTTGTGTTGATTTAGTGTGATTAATTTATTTACTACATTGCTTTTATTTGTGTTGAATTATAATTATTAGACTTAACGGTGTTTGTTAATTTAATTAATCCATAGAAATAATATTTACAACTTGTCTTTAAATATTTTGATAAATTCTGCATAAGGTCAGAACCTTAGGATAAATATGAACTTTCAATTGGTATCAGAGACTAAACTCGATCCTAGACCCTGTTAACTATGGAAAGAAGTCAACCCCTAAATTATCCCACATTCTTTGAATGGACATAATATTTATATTGGAAGGTTCGTATGAGAGAGTATAGATGACAGTAGAGTACGGGTTGAAACCTCTTGTGGTTATGATTGATGGGGTCTTTTCCTCTAAAGATAAACTGACTTGGACTAAGGATAAGTTTGACGCTAGCAATAGGAACAACAAAGCAATTAATTTCATTCATGATGCTGTTTGTTCTGCTGAGTTTAGGAGAATCTCAATGTGTGAGATAGCCAATGATGCATAGGACATTCTGTAGACTGTGCATGAAGACACACTTTCTGCTAAAAATAATAGACTCCAAGATCTAGCTACTAGGTTTGAGGTCGCCAGAATGAAGAATGATGAGACCTTTGACGAGTTCTATGCTGAGATTAACGACATAATCAACTCTAGAGTTAACCTAGAGGAGAACATTCTTATGAATAAGATTGTTAGGAAAATCCTTATATCCCTCCCTGATAAGTTCCTACCTAAGATCACCACTATCGAGGAATGCAATGACCTTAATAACCTTAAATTAGAGGACCTCATAGGTAAACTGCATGTATATGAGAAGAAACTTCATGGGTATCAAAAGCTCAAAATGATAACGATGAAGATCGCGATGGAAGTTGCTCATGATCCATCAAGTGATGATGATGATACCCTCACAGATCATGATTTGGCCATGTTTGCAAAGAAGTTTAAGAAATTTTTCAAGCTTAAGAAGAGTGGTCGTAGCAGTGATAGGGATAGAGAGGATAGGCCTAGAGAGAATATGCATAGTAAGATAGAGTCTAGAGAGGATAGAGGGAGCAAACCCCGTGGTATCCAGTATCATAAATGTGAAGGATATGGGCACATTAGATCTGAGTGTCCCACTTACCTAAAATCGAAGGGTAAGAAAGTCATTTTAGGCACTGCATTTTTTGCATATAAGCCCGATGATGAGTCTCGTATGGAGACTCTACCTCTTTAGTTGTGAAAACCACGGGAAACGGACGTTGGAAGGGTAAAGTTGGAAATTAGCATTTTGTCAGATTTAACTCGCTTGTTTCGCTTCGGGTTCGCTTGTTGGACCTCTATTTTAAAACACACCAAACCCATAAAATCACATCTCACAAATTAAATAATTAAAACATTTAAAACACATCTCACAAATTAAATTAAACCTAAATTAAATTAATTAAATCCCTTTCCTAAAATACATAAATCACTCCCCTAATTTAAATAATTCACTCACCAAATTTAAATAATTTCTTGTCTTAAATAATTAAAATTAATTACACACATAAATCCATGGATAGAAACCCTAACCCTACCCTCTCACTATATAAGCAACAACAAACCCTAGCCACTATCTCCCTCACTAACTCGGCAGTAACCAAAAAAAACACACAAAAATGAAACCCTAATACAGACGCCACTCTCCTTCCTAAGACACAAGCATTCATCATCATCTCGTCTCTCTCACCGACTGAACCCCATTCATCTCTCCTCACGGCTGCCACACCCATCTCTCTCCTTAGCGTGAATAAACAAACAACCAGCAGCCCATAAACCCTCATCATCAAAGAGATCTCAGGCCATACAGACCACTCAATCAGCAGACTCACGAAGTAAACCTTAATCTTCTTCTCTCGTACGCCTCTCTCATACACCCAACAGCCCCTCTCGCAGCAACACTGCCCAACCAACACGACTGCCCTTCATCCTTCTTCACGCCACGACTCACTGCTTCAACTGAAAACAATAAACCCTAGCAGCCCCATAGCCTCAATTTGGCAGCAATAACACAGCCACAAAACCCTTCACGTTACAGACCACATTCATGCCCCTGGCCTCTATTCACTCACGCCACCTAACTTTCACGATTAACTGCCCACAAAGCCAACGCACAAGCAGCCCTCAATGTGCCCAAAACGTGCCGCCACTAACAAATAAAGAACCCAGGACCAGCCCTCACTGCTGACAAAATAATCAGCCACGTCCACTATTTCTCAAACCAAAAAGTAGCCATTCATGCAAATATTCCATGCAATTGCTGTGAATTAGCCACGTTCACACAGCCCCTCACGTTAACCCTCACGCACCAAAAGCCCGCAATCAACACAAAGCCCAATTGACGCCATAAAACCCAGTAAACCACCTCAGTTCACCCCTAAAAAACTGCCCTTAAATCACGTCATAAACACCACCCAAAACAACCTTTGTTTCACGCACCACCCTCACCTGACCCCACTAGACTGAATCAATATACAGCCCTTGCTTCAACACGTCAATAGCCATTCGTAGCCACATTCACAGTCCTAAACCAAACCTGATAACTGTCGAGAGAATCTCCCTTAAATACATCCCCTAAACCAGCCAAACAGTCCCCAAAATTGCACCCCGAAACTGCCAAGAAACTGCCCAGAAATTGCTAAAAACAGTCCAGAAAAACTGCATCTTTACCACCGAAAATCGAGACCACAAACAGCAGCGAAACGGAGTGAAAGAAACAACCCGAGCAGCGAAACAGCGAGGAAAAAATGTTGGATTAGTGAAGCAGAAAAGTTACGGAGCAATAATCCTTTCGACAGCCGTGTAACGCGCTTTCGAGAGACGACAAAAGAGGTTAGACCTGAGGGCACCTTTTTATTTATTATCTTTCGTTTATTTTGTTTATTTTAAAATTATTATCGCATGAGAGTCATTTGAGGCATGTTGTGATTGTTGGATGAGCGGAATATGTGTTCCTTTTTGTGGTATATAGGATGGAAACTCGGACGTAAATTTCGTAGCCGAATCCGAATGGACGGTAGTGCGGTTTGTACTCGGGATATGACGCCACGTACCACTTAAGAGACACGTATTTCGTCTCATCCAAATTTGTGTTTGAGCATGATGTAGTTCGTAGATTTTTTTATTATTATTTAAAGCATGATGTAGTCTAGTTTATTTTTTATTTTCAAGCATGATTATGTATTTCTTTATGCATGATTAGGTTGTTTTCACATTAGGGATTTAATTTATATTTATGCTTAGATTCTTATTTATTTTCCGCATTAGATAATTGATCATGCTTGTGTGATGATTGTATGTTATTGCGTGTTTGCCGTTATGACAACTTTGAAGTATGCGAACTTTTTTTTTGGAAAAGGTTACGAGTATATTCCAAAAAGAGAATTTTGTACAAAAGTACAAGGGGCATCCCCCAGGAAGGCGCTAAAAGCTCAACAAGAACCGAAGTTCAAAACCCAAAACATGGGCCAATAACAAAAAGCAAACAAATGCCTAAACCCCTTAATGCCAAACAATCGGCAAAAACCCATCATATCAAGCCGCTCAAATTGAGCTCACAAAAAAACCGAACCAAAAAACAATGAGACAAAGCCTAAAAAATATCAACCACGAGAAAACGCCCCTCTTCCAGATCATGCCATGTAAGAATGACTGGCCCAACAAAAGCCCAGAAGAGCAAACATCTACCAAAGCAGAGATGGGCCTAATTCAGCCCACAAGATGCAGGAAAAACACACAGCAGGCAAGACAGCAGCAAGCCTGCAGCCCACGGGAGACTGAGGAGCAGGAAACAGCCCAGCCCAAACCAATCAAGCAAAGCCGAGATCCACAACACCCAAAGCAAGCACTAAGCACAAACTACCAAAACACTTCAGTCCAACATCGCCCATTGCAGCGATAACATAGCAAACTCCCAAGACCAGCGATAACCCTTAGCTCCACGACGCCCAGGGCAACAACAACAAACAACCCAAAAACGATCAACCACATCATCCAACCACACGCCCAACACAGGATCAAGAAGATGCAAACAGCAAACACACAAGACCATCAAGCAGGAACCCTAAACAACAGACAAGCCCCAAGCATTTCAAGCTGCAAACTCCGAAGACCATCAATCAGGAGCTCTATCAATAGTCAAACCCCAAGCACTTTTGATATGGTCAGGGAGAGTCCTATGATCATCTAAAAACCCCAATCTGTATCTAACAGCATCACAAATTTCCTTGACTACCTGAGCAACAGAGGCAGCATCTCCATCAAACACACGCATATTTCTCTCATACCAGATGAAGTAAATAGAAGCAGCCAGGAGAATTCTAGCTATGAGGCAATTTGGATCCCCCTTCTTCTTGATTTTATCACTGCCCATCTAAGGAAAGAAGACCAATCTAAGTTCGGCCAACGAATTTGAGACTTACTAGAGACTGTCTACCAAACATCCTTGGTGAAGCCACAATAAAAAAACAAATGCTTATGAGACTCAGTATAGGAGAAACAGAGAACACAAGTTGCATTTTGCATAATACCAAACTTAGAAAGCCTATCCATTGTGTGCAACCTACCTATGGCAGTTAGCCACAGGATGAAAGAGTGCCTAGGGACATGCCCAGGAAACCAAATGAGATGATGAATTGTGTTTGCACTTCTTCTACTTCTCAGTACTTCCCAAGCACTGTTAATGGAGAAAAGGTCAGTCCTGCAACCTCTCCAAATATGTCTGTCTTGCTCCTCCAAAGAAAGAGTGAAATTGATTGAACTCCAAATTTCCTCCAGGGCAGGGAAACTATCAGGAAAACTCCAATGACCATCACAAATAATATCCGCAACTTTTGCATCTGGGGGCAAACCTGTCTGCCTTAGTATCCTAAAGCTAAACAGGTTGCAAAGAGGACCAGTAGGAAGCCAGTAATCTCTCCATAGAAAAGCCAACTGGCCATTACCAATCCGGACTTGAAACAGATTCCTGCACCAGTCTCTTCTTTTGAGGATTTTCTTCCAAATCCAAGAAGAGTTTGAGGTAGGAGTGATAGTCCAGAAGGAGCGCCCCCTAAGAATAATGTCTCGAATCCAGGAAGCCCAAACAAAATCTGTGGCAGTGAGGATTCTCCAAGAGTGTTTAAGAACAGCCGCGCTATTCCAGTCCTTTATTCGTTTTATACCCAAACCACCCTCCGCCTTCGGGTGACACAGAGAAGCCCAAGCAACCTTTGCTGACCCTGTATCAAACTTAGATATAGGTTCTCATTGTTATTATTATGCATGCGGACTTAGGCGTAGATTACCCTTGAGCATGAATGTTCAATAGATTCGTTTAGTTTATTGCACAAATCATATCATCACAAGTGACATAAGTAAGGGACCATTCCGAACCCAACAGTTTGAGGTCTTCCCTTGCGAGGGGTGAGTGCGGCCTTAAATCTTTGTCCCGGTTCACACCGGGTGGTGACTCCATGTTATTTCGTACTCCCAACTAGGCCGCGAGCCTAGAACAGCGTCGTCAAGTTCTGTGTCCTAAGTCTGGCGACTCCACTGGGGATAGAGAATCGGCCCCGAAATAATGTCTTGTAATGTTTGGATTTGTGCTTTAATTAATCGTGTCTATAATGGGTTGAAGGGGTTTAGTTAAGGGCATTGTCAGCGAGAGCCTTCGTCAGCGAGAGCCTTTGTCCGCACTCCCGTAAACCCACATGTGAACCTTAGTCGTAAAACTAATAGAAATTATTTGTTTTATGTTTGTGTTTTGGACCGTCGTCATTTGGATCCAGTTGGACCACTTGTCAAAAAGATGTGAACTTGTTGGGCCATTTAAACTGGGACGAGTTCGTGTCCTTTGACGATTGGGACAAAGGCTTCTAAGTGATTGATGGGCCACTTCGTGCTTATGTTCGGAACATTACCATTTGGATTTAGTTGGGCTCCTTGCCATGAGATGTGAACTTGTTGGACCATTTAAACTAAGACGAGTTCACTCCTATGAAAGTTAGCCCAAAAGCTTCTAAAATGATAATGGGCCGATTTGTTTGAAAATTTTAATTAATTTAGTATGTTATATATGTTACATGCATCTCATGCATACATGCGTCATGTTAACCCCCGTGTCTTAAAAGCCATCATAGATATCCGTTGGGTTAGAGAAGAAAAAAAGGCTTGTCAAGAAGAGTTTAGCAAACATGGATATCGGGGAAAAGGAAATCGAGAAACAGAAAACCTTGCGGCAAAGATAGAAAGACCATTGGGGGGGCCTTAAAAAAAAGAAAAAAAAAAAAAAAGAAAAAAGAAAAAAAAGATAAAGAAAAAAAGGAATTATTGTTTGTTTTTAGTCCTTGATAGTTAAACATAAGTCCAATGATGAAATTGATTGCTTTAGGGCGAAACCTTAGAAACGATAAACCCTTGACGTGCTTTTATCTGATGCTTTGAGTAATTGATCTATGTTAGACTCGTAAGCACTTCACTATAGGTTCTTAGCGGTGAAAACCTGAGTAGTTGGCAATGTGACTAGTTGAAGAAATTGCGGGTTGATGAATGACTATTTGCTTAGATGTCTATCCCGACTTGCTTGTGTTATGATGTGTGGTATGGTTGAAAAAAAAAAGGTCTCTAAAAAAAAGAAATAAATCGTCTATAACCGATAAGCGTGAAGCTACCCATGGGTGAGTATTAGGACCACCATGAGGAGAAATACTACCTTAAAGGGTAGGTGTGTTGAAAAAAAAAAAGAAATGAAAAAAATGAGAAAAAGTTCAAAATGAAAGAAAAGAAAGAGACAAAAGAAAAGAAAAATAAGGCCATACCACATTGAGCACGGAAAAGCAATTGCAGAGTATACCTGAGACATCTAGGTTGGTTTGACCCACCGATCCCTATTTCTGAAACGAAATCATCGAGTTAGCTTACCTAAGGATTAAGCTGTGAAAAAACCTTTGCACACACACACTTTTAGTCTGGCTTAGATCATTTATTCAAAGGCTTGGATTTGAGTTGCTCGAGTGTTTTGAAGGTTCTCTGGTTTCAATACTGGGCATTCTTTGAGGGCATTAATATGTGTAACTATTGGGACTATTTCGTAGCATGTGATAAAGTATGATATGGAAGGCCCCACCATGTGGTTCATCTTGACCAAGTACAAATAGCGGAGAGCAGAAAGGTAAACCAAGACTTTGGATGACCAGTCTACCACCCCGCGAATAAGGGAAACAACAAGATATTGAGACCAGAGAGAAGACTGAGCAATCACCTGGAGAATTGGTGGAAGACCTAACCCAACAGAATCAGAAATTCATTCATGCATGCATGCATACACGTAACATATTTTGCATTCCCTTTTTGTGTTTGTTTTGTTTTGTATTCACAGGTCTCAAAAGAAGAAAAAGAGAAAGCAGCAAAGACAAGCCCACCAGAAACAACAACATAGCATCGTCAGTTTCGGGAATAAATCCCAGGGTCGAGGCCCACATCGTCAGAGTTTTGGAAATCCGAGAATGAGTCCCAGGGTCGAGGCCCACATCAGCAGAGGTTTGGAATGAATCCGGGAATGAATCACAAGGCCGAGGCCCACATCAGCAGAGTTTTAGAAAGAATCCCAGGGTCGCGACCCGCATCACCAGCAGTTTCAGGATCCCAGGGTTGAGGCCCACATCGCCAACAGTTCCTGAGAATGAATCCTAGGGCCGAGGCCCACGCTGTCAAAGTTTTAGAATGAATCCAGGAATGAATCATCGGGCGAAGCCCACATTATTATCAGCATCAGTTTTGCCGGGTATGGCACTCTGGGGGCGAGGCCCACATTATCATCAGCATCAATAGCAGGTTTGCCGGGTATGGCATTCTGGAGGCGAGGCCCACATTGGTTCAATATTAGTTCTACCGGGTATGGCATTCTGGGGGCGAGACCCACATTGGTTCAGTATTAGTTCTGCCGGGTATGGCATTCTGGGGGCGAGGCCCACATTGGTTCAATATTAGTTATGCCGAGTATGGCATTCTGGGGGCGAGGCCCACATTGGTTCAGTATTAGTTCTGTCGGGTATGGCATTCTGGGAGCGAGGCCCACATTCGTTCAGTATCAGTTCTTCCAGGTACGACACTCTGGATATAGAGATATCAGATCAATTCTGCCAGGTACGACACTCTGGATATAGATATATCAGATCAGTTTTTCCAGGTACGGCATTCCGGGTATGGAGATATCAGATCAGTTTTTCCAGGTACGGCACTCCGGGGATGGAGATATTACAGTAGCACTCCGGGTATGGAGACGCAGCATCGATTTTGTCGGGTATGGCACTCTTGGAATAAAGCCCACATTCAGTATAGTTCGAGAATGAACAAGCCGAGAATGGCACTCCGAGAATGGAGCACAGTTTGAGAATGAACAAGCTGAGAATGGCACTCTGAGAATGGTGCACAGTTCGAGAATGAACAAGCCGAGAATGGCAATCCGAGAAATGGAGCAGAGTTGGAGAATGAACAAGTCGAGAATGGCACTCCAAGAATGGAGCAAGGTTCGGGAATAAACAAGTCGAGAATGGCAATCCGAGAATGAAGTACAGTTCGGGAATGAACAAAGCTGGGAATGGCACTCCGAGAATGGAGCACAGTTCGGTAATGAACAAAAGTCGGGAATGACACTCCGAGAATGGAGCACGGTTCGAGAATGGATCACCTCACAGCACGGTTCAGGAATGGACCACCTCACAGTAACAGTTCGGGAATGGACCGCCTCACAGTAACGGTTCTGGAATGGACCATCTCATACAGTACAGTTCGGGAATGAACCATTACATCAGCATCAACATCAATTTTGGGGATGAGTCCAGGGCCGTGGCCCACATCACTATCAGTCTGGGGGCAAGGCCCATATCAGTATCAGTTTGGGGTGAGGCCCATATCAGTCTGGGGGGAGGCCCACATCAGTTTGGGGCGAGGCCCACATTAGTATCAGTTTGGGGCGAGGCCCACATCAGTTTCAGTCTTGGGGATGAGTCCCAGGGGCGAGGCGTACATTAGTATCAGTTTGGGGCGAGGCCCACATCAGTATCAGTCTGGGGGCGAGGCCCATATCAGTATCAGTTTGGGGCGAGGCCCATATCAGTATCAGCATGGGGCGAGGCCCATATCAGTATCAGCATGGGGTGAGGCCCAAATCAGTATCAGTTTGGGGTGAGCCCCATATCAGTATCAGTCTGGGGGCGAGGCCCAAAACAGTATCAGTTTGAGGATGGAGTATGGGTCGAGGCCCACATTAGTATCAGATTGGGGATGAGTCCCAGGGTTGAGGCCCACATTAGTATCAGTTTTGGGGATGAGTCCCAGAGTCGAGGCCAACGTTAGCATCAGTTTTGGGGATGAGTCCAGGGTCGAGGCCCACATCAGTATCAGTCTGGGGGCGAGGCCCATATCTGTATCTATTTGGGGCGAGGCCCATATCTGTATCTGTTTGGGGCGAGGCCCATATCAGTCTGGGGGCGAGGCCCACATCAGTTTGGGGCGAGGCCCACATTAGTATCAGTTTGGGGCGAGGCCCATATCAGTTTGGGGTGAGGCCCACGTCAGTTTCAGTCTGGGGGCGAGGCCCACATCAGCATCAATCTGGGGTTGAGGCCCACATCAGCATCAATCTGGGGGCGAGGCCCACATTAGTATCAGTTTGGGGCGAGGCCCATATCAGTTTGGGGCGAGGCCCACATCAGTTTTGGTCTGGGGGTGAGGCCCACATCAGTATCAGTCTGGGTGCGAGGCCCATATCAGTATCAATCCGGGGCGAGGCCTACATCAGTATCAGCTTGGGGATGAGTCCCAGGGCGAGGCCCACACTAGTATCAGTTTGGGGCGAGGCCCACACTAGTATCGGTTTGGGGCGAGGCCCATATCAGTTTGGGGCGAGGCCCACATCAGTGTCAGTCTGGGAGCGAGGCCCACATCAGTACCAGTTCAGGGTCGAGGACCCACTTCATCATCAGTGCGAGGGCGAGGTCCCTATTGTCAGCAGTGTTGGGTCGAGGTTGTTAGTTAATTCTAAGGTCCCAAGATCAAATCAAGACATGAAATAATGCGTGAATACATCAACGGAGGTAGCGGAATACTACTCACATTGATCGGTTATGTCGATTTGAAGACGATTCAAGCCCAAAAACGCACTGCCTTGATCTCACCACTGCCAACAGTCCACTGTCCTACAATAACAGAAAATTGAGTGAAGAAACGGAGCTCCTAGCTTCGTCGGATGGATCCCGTCTCATGGTCGAACCTCCCTACCACCTTTGCAAGACTCGTAGTGTGCTAGCACTTGCGGTTTTCCACCATGAAAACCCAACTCTTGGCTTCCCTTGCTTCACGATTTTCTGGTTCAAAACCAGTCCAAAGTTTCTGTTTTGGGCGTGAGGGTGAGAGAGAGAATGAGAGAGTTGAATTTGTATTAAATTAAAATGATTTACCAAAAATCAATTTATATATATTTATGCCATAATATTTATTAAATTAATAATAAATTTATGACACAAAACATGCAATGGCTTAGAGTGTCAAACACTCAAACTCCATGCAATGACATTGAGTGCAATGTACACAATCTACATGCAACATTAGAATGACATGTGTCATGTGGGCCCCACACGTTTCCAAATGAAAGTGGGCCCACGTGCACTTACGCGTTCGGGTTCGATATTTCCGAAATACCGAGCTTACGTCGAGACGTTAATTCAATCGAATTTAAATAAATAATTGCGCCTGGCGAAATTATTATTTCGTCGCTAACGAATTAATTCTAAATTAACTCGTTTGCCCGAATTAAAATCTAATTTTAATTCCGCGTCGAAATCTAATTTCGTCTAATATATCGAATATATTAATACATCGATTAATTCCGAATTAATCGTTCTCTCTCTTTAGACGACATTTTATCCCGGATAAAACATCTCCGTTATTAATCCTAGATTAATTTTATCTCTCTCTCTCTGTATAATCCCAGATTATTCAAGAGTGCGAGTTGTGCGTCATCGGTGGATTATCGGGAAGCGACCCATGAGATCCCCGGATAATCTGGCAGTAAATACGGTCGTCGGAGTATCCGAATCACGTACGTACCAAGTACTACGTTCTACCGATTTACGAGACAAGGTCGACTCCTAGCAAAGCACCAAGTCTACCCAATTCTCCGGACATATCCATTTAAGAATATTAAGATCTGTATCAAGCGTAGTATACTAATGTATTGTGCATATCGGCCCAGTATCGGATAATCACGTGCTAGGGCTGGGGCTGGATAAGTGTCTGCCCCGTCCGAAACACATATCGGATGTCTGGTAACTAGTCTCTATAATCGGATATTCATGACCTGGTCATAATATCACGATTGGATGCGAATCACTTGAAGAGCACTAATACTGTATCCTGCGTGACATCATCTCCATTATGACTGGAGTGACACTTCCGTCTTGACATCACATCCATACACTACGATTCCTGATAAACCCAGAAGAGGTGAACACAGAACCAGTTAAGATCCCCCACCACCAAAACCAAAGTTTACCGATTCGTGTCGTAAGTATTAGCGATGTAAGTCTCAGGTTAAGACTATACACACCTACTTTGATTTCGGCCTCCCATAGACACCTAGTCATAATACCAATGGGATTCCGAAGGGTCTATCCAGAGCGAAGCTGTTTCCCGTACCATCGGTGAAACACGACCCCTCCTATCGCACTTGCACAAGTATCCAATACTTATATATATGAGAACTATGCCGTTGTGCCCTCACAACGCGCACAAGTGCAATACTAGCCTATTCCGCATTATCGATGTCCAGTCTCGATAATACTACGGCTAGGGATATTTAATGATTAATCCTTTGTGGACTGATACTGTCTCATATCATCTCAATCCAGGAACTAATCATAGGGACCTCTCTTCATTTATATATCTATGGTGATCTAATCACAAATGATGAGAGTGCAATTTCCTTGTCACATAGTTAATTTGCTACAACAACACAATGATCTGTGCAAATAGTGACGCTATGGGTCATTTTGTCCAACAATCTCCCACTTGGCACATAGCCAGTCACTCAAGTGTCTAACACCCGAACTATGTACGATTCGCTCAAATTGCTGAGGAAAGGTTTTCGTCAGCGGATTTGCTTAATTATCGTCTGACGCGATTTACACGATCATCACATCGCCACGATGTATGATCCGAACGAATCAGATGATATAGAAGTATATATCTGGATCGTCGATGAGACCTTTAATTCTTAGCCTATGCTGACGCCTAGCTCAGCTGCTAACAGAACTTTATCTAATCTTATTAGATTTATTTTCGACCCAAAAGACTTCTATTGCTGCCTCAGCTGCAGCAATAATCCGCATTTTTGTTTATTCGGCAACAGTTATCTTGCTTGGAAGATTTCCAGCTCACTGTCCCGTTATTCAAACTTTATAGTACCGCAGTATTTAATGTTTGGAAACTTGCAGTGGTGATCCCAGTCACTTCAAGTTCTCCTTCTCCATAGTTTAAGACAGCATCTTTAGTTCTCTCCGATACTAACAGATGTTCTTAATCTTTAATCCAGTGACTATCACTTGGATTAACTTGATCGTGACTCCATATGCTCGAAGCGTATGAGACACCCTATCAAGTACATTTTAAATGTACAATTTCCCAGAGAGTGTTAACAAACTCCAAATCTATCCCAGTAGATCTTTATTCCCTGAATAAAGGTTGTTACTCCCCAGAATTCTACGGAGAATTTCTATTGAAAGAATATCTATGAAAGCCAAGCTTTCACCAATTGTTTTATTGGGAATTTCATTGTCAGTGCCCTCTCCCACTAACCTCCTTATATACACAAGAATTATTTAGTTTTGAATCAAATCATAAACCATTATGATTTTTTCAAAACAACAGTTCCAAGAACCTTATGCTTGCATCAATCCAAACATGGATCGAATAACCCGCAAACCTTGTTTGTCGGTTATACAAAATCGTCAGGATGTTGTGAACATCCTCCAAAAGGTTTCCTTTTCAGGAAAGCGATTTTGATTTATAACTGACATATTTCATATGAAAAATATATAGTTATTTTCAAGCATTTTCAAAATGGATTTACCATGGCAACAGGTAAAAGGTTGAACCGTTATTAACACAATGTTGATAACGATACCTTTCCGTCAAAAGCCTAGCTTTGTACATTGGTATGTTGCCATCCATGTATGTCTTCCTTGAAGACGTTAAATGTACCATAGGCACAATGCCTTGTGGTACAACAACTAGTATCCAAAAATAGTTGTTATACATGGAATCCATTTCGGATTCATGGCACTTTGCCATAACAGGGAGTCGATACCTCGTATCACTTCCTCATAACGTAGTCGGATGGTACACCTCCATAAGATTGACATCTTTATGGGGTGAGATCAGAAACCCATACCCTAGGTTGTTTTCTGACTCTATCCGATTTACGAAGTTCTTGTGTATTTGAAGATTAATGGTATAGTTTCATCATAGATGAACTATTTGTGTTCCATTAAGGACTTCGTGCCTTGAACAGTGTTACTCCATATTTTCATCGAGTATCACTATCCTCCCACTGACCACTGCATATCGGTATTCCTCTCAGGAAAAAACCGCATGGTGAGCAACAATCACATTGTTCTCATGTGAGATTTATAAGTACTATACTTAAGGTTTCCCTTAGGATAACCTATATTGGCACTTATCCAATTTGGGTCCTTAGTTTGGTATCATCCAAACGCTATGCCTGGCATACCAAATTATCAGGAATGAGAACCCCGTTTCTTCCCTGTTCATATCCTATATGATATCTGTCAAACAGATTTATATGGAACCTTATTCTAAATAAGTTTTGCACTGTTAATACATATTGTTGAAGGAAATTGTAGCTAAGAGCGACTCGTGATAAACCTTATCATGTCCAACAAAAATTCGGTTTTTGGTTCGGACACACCGTCTAACTAACGTGTCTCGGGAGGAGTCCTCATATGAAAGAATACCATACTCTTTCATTTACGTATGAAACTTACTGCTTAAGTATTTTCCATTACGGTTTTACCGTGGCGGAATAATACTGTAGCCGATCTGTTTGTATACTTCGTGTCGAAACTCAAAGTTTCGGATTTGTGTTCTTCAAAAGAAACACATAACCATAACGTGATGCCACATCCGTTAAGGTCACGAAATATTCATGTTCACATCTAGCCAAGCTAGATATGGGCCCACTTACTTCACCATGAATAGGGCTTACAGATCGGTGGCCTTTACACTATTACCTAGTAAATAGTATTTTAGGTACTTTAACTAGTAAACTAGAATCATAGACCTTATTTGAATAGTCAAATCAGTCCTAGTACCCCCTCTTCAAAAGTGTGGATATACGAGTCTCGTTAAATTGTGTCCTAGACAACAATGCCACAAATAAGTCTCTATTGATCAAATCAATTTGAGCTATTTATTTGTCATTTATATGTTTGAGATTTTATTATATTCAAAATATAATTCTGTTATTTACATCTAATGTATTTATCTCAGTATCATCTTTATATAATAAAACACTTTAGTGTTTAGAATATAAAGGTTCACCCGCAGTGGGTTAAACACTGATAAAGAGATAATGTTCTAGTCAAACTAGTTACATTATAACATTTCCTAATTTAAGTACACACCCATAGGGTAGTTCCTAAACTTAGGTATCTACGGTCGAAACAGCGACTTTCGTCCCGTTTCCGATTCGCAGAGAAATCTCAGCTTGAAGTCAGTATCCTGCTCAAAGCAGATTCTGAATATCAATACATATATATTTATGTTCCACACTAAGTATTTAAAATCTAATTTCAATACTAGTAGTGAACATAACTTAGACAAATATATTTAAAGTCAGAGCCTCGCCCTTTCTTTAATTCCTTCGTGTCTTCCATATCCAAATGGCAGTCACTTTGGTATATGTCAATTATCCTTTTCAATATTTTAGAACCTTAGGCCAAGCCTTGGGTTTTAGAATATCGAAACGATGTGCACCTCGTGCTACGCCCCAATTGCAAACTTTGACTTATCTCCTCTAGAATAGTCAATTCAATTCTCAAAGAATTATTAATTGCAATTTTAATACTTTTAAATCTAAAGATAGATTTATTGTAAGTATTTTAATTAAGCATTAAAGTCATCATCACATAAATCTTCCAAAGATTTATGCTCTACTATTTGCTTAATTTTGGGCTTAACGTACATAAGCTATTTTATCAAATAAAGTAACCTTATTATTATTCCCAATTTGAAAATTAAATCATTTAAAATATTTTAATCCCAGATTATATTTTAAATATCCAACTTTTCAATTTCTTATCTTGATTACAATAGTCCAACTATTTAATCAACGATTAGTGGTACTATATATATTATAATGATTATAATAGTCCAACTATATAATCAAATTATTAAGGTACTATTTATTATAATGATTACAATAATCCAATTATTTAATCAACTATAATTTTAATATTGATTACTATAATCCCATTATAAAATCAACTATCATTTAATTCAATTATATTGATTACTATAATCCAATTATAAAATCAACTATATATTGAATGAGTTTGTATATAGTCCAACTATATATTTAATTTAAAACAACATAAAATATTAGTCCAACTAATACTTTTAATAAATATGACGAGTAAAATAAAAAATGAGCGTGTTTAGCGAGTATTCGAACGAATGTTGCAAATTCAATACTTGCCTCCCACTATTTTTCGTCGAGTCTCTAACCCTCTGTGGAGTACTCGGGAAACCGCGTTTCCTAGTGGGCTAGGATCCTATTAAATAACACACAACCCTGACTTTGGCCAATAAAAAGCTGTATGCTATTTAACTAGGTAGATCTCTCAGATCAATTGGATCTCATCCAATTCCTAGATCCGGTTAGGTGGACATCCAAGTCCGAAACATATGTATAATGTCAATGTATCCATTACATTTTCCTAACCCTATCCTCTGAATCATTTAGGCCTTGGCTTTGGCCAAACACAAACCTAATGATTCCAGTTAAGCGGGACCCATTGACGAGGAAGTTTCGTAATCAATGTCATTGGACAAAAAGTGATCTGACTTTGGTCAATAAAAATCACGATTTGGACAAGACACCGATATGCAACAAAACTCTCATGATTCAAGTACATCCTTGATTGACAAAGGTCTTGACTTTGGTCAAAAACAAACCAATGCCAACTTCGGATCTTGAACAAGAATCATTCAATGGAAGGATATTTGCTTAATATAAAACGAGGGTTTTTCGCGTGCAAATTGGCTACCAATTTAATTATCTTTGTTAAGGTCTCATCATCATACACCCCTAAACATGCATTCTAAATACATAATAAAGCGAGTATGAAATAAAATAATAATGATATGCGGATGGATACTTAACACATTGATCCTAGATCAAATCTCTCCCTTTCTCACTCAAGCTAGCACTTGTACACTTCTACCCGTTACACTACACTTCTAAAGAAACCTCATATAAATAGAGGGGAATAGGTGAGAAGAGAATACAAAGAGAAAGAAGGTGATAAGGCTGGACACGCAGGTCCAATTTAATAAATCGAATTTATTACAACAATTTCTAAAATTGCCCACCCGACTAATATCCATCCGATATACATTATTCATTCAACACAACCACGTATTCACACACATAAGCATGCTATCAATCAATCTAATCAAATTAATTAATCTGATAATTAAGTGATCATCCAATGTTCAAACAACGATTTGATTTTGTTCGAGTCAAACTCGTTTTTGCGAATAAGTACTTAAAGTACGAATTCATGAATTAAATTAAACTACATCATTAAATCTAATTTAACATGTATTTAATACTAATTCACTATTCAATTCCAAATTAAATATTACACTTTTATTTAATAAACCTTTTACGATTTAAATTCCAAATCTAATCGTAACGCGTCTCAAAGACCGATTAACGTCCAACGTCAATTCAATTAAAGTCCAATGGGCTTTTGATTGATTTCTTAAGGCGTGGACTTTTGGTTAACTCGGGTCAAACCGATAACCAAAGTCCAATCCGGGATTTACCCCATAAGCCCATAAATCAATCTTGGCCCATTAGGCCCAATTGAACATTAAAGGTTCATTAGCCGCAATTGGGCTTTATGGTTAAGGTTTTGGGCCCAATTGGATCCAATCCACTTGGCCTAAACCAAACTTGATAAATCAAGCCCAATAGGCCCAATTACAACTTTAAATTCTAATTTCCAAAATTAGGTCCAATTAATTAAATCCAAAAATCCAATTTTCACAATTTAATTACCAAAAGTGCATTATATGATTAATCAACTAAATCAATATTTTCAAAACACTAAATTAGTCCAATTAATCATACTTAATTCATTATTACATGTCAAACACACATAATGAAAAATCAAACCCATATTACATGCTTCTAAGTCTCGGCCAAGGGAGTGATTTCATGTCCAATTCGGTTTCAATCCAATTAATCCGCAATCGACATTAAATACATATCCCGAATGATTTCCAATACATCCAATTATCAAAATCAAAAATTCCAAGACAACATTAGGGCATATCCAATTCGGCCAACATAGAATTTTTGGGGTTTTTGTCCAATTCGAAATCCAATCCAATTCGATTCAAATTAACATCAACCTAATCGATTCTAACTCATCAAATGAATCAAAATCAAATCAAAAATTCCAAGAATCCAAAATACAATAAACATTCGGCCAACATGATATTTTTGGGGAAAATTATTCCAAATCAATTTTCAACAAATTGGTCCAACCAAAATGAATTTAAACATGTTATAAACATACTCAAACAAGCAATTTATTCAAATCATGCTCAAATCACATTTACCCAAATTTTAAACCCTACAAATTTCATGGTTGCAACATTAGCTCATGATGCCATTGTTAGTTAATTCTAAGGTCCCAAGATCAAATCAAGACATGAAATAATGCGTGAATACATCACGGACGGAGTAGCGGAATACTCACATTGATCGGTTATGTCGATTTGAAGACGATTCAAGCCCAAAAACACGCCTTGATCTCACCACTGCAACAGTCCACTGTCCTACAATAACAGAAAATTGAGTGAAGAAACGGAGCTCCTAGCTTCGTCGGATGGATCCCGTCTCATGGTCGAACCTCCCTACCACCTTGGCAAGACTCGTAGTGTGCTAGCACTTGCGGTTTTCACCATGAAAACCAACTCTTGGCTTCCCTTGCTCACGATTTTTCTGGTTCAAAACCAGTCCAAAGTTTATGTTTTGGGCGTGAGGTGAGAAAGAGAATGAGAGAGTTGAATTGTGTATTAAATTAAAATGATTTACCAAAAATCAATTTATATTTATGCCATAATATTTATTAAATTAATAATAAATTTATGACACAAAACATGCAATGGCTTAGAGTGTCAAACACTCAAACTCCATGCAATGACATTGAGTGCAATGTACACAATCTACATGCAAAGCATTAGAATGACATGTGTCATGTGGGCCCCACACGTTTCCAAATGAAAGTGGGCCCACGTGCACTTACGCGTTCGGGTTCGATATTTCCGAAATACCGAGCTTACGTCGCGACGTTAATTCAATCGAATTTAAATAAATAATTGCGCCTGGCGAAATTATTATTTACGTCGCTAACGAATTAATTCTAAATTAACTCGTTTGCCCGAATTAAAATCTAATTTTAATTCCGCGTCGAAATCTAATTTCGTCTAATATATCGAATATATTAATACATCGATTAATTCCGAATTAATCGTTCTCTCTCTTAGAGACGACATTTTATCCCGGATAAAACATCTCCGTTATTAATCCTAGATTAATTTTATCTCTCTTCTGTATAATCCCAGATTATTCAAGAGTGCGAGTTGTGCGTCATCGGTGGATTATCGGGAAGCGACCCATGAGATCCCCGGATAATCTGGCAGTAAATACGGTCGTCGGAGTATCCGAATCACGTACGTACCAAGTACTACGTTCTACCGATTTACGAGACAAGGTCGACTCCTAGCAAAGCACCAAGTCTACCCAATTCTCCGGACATATCCATTTAAGAATATTAAGATCTGTATCAAGCGTAGTATACTACAATGTATTGTGCATATCGGCCCAGTATCGGATAATCACGTGCTAGGGCTGGGGCTGGATAAGTGTCTGCCCCGTCCGAAACACATATCGGATGTCTGGTAACTAGTCTCTATAATCGGATATTCATGACCTGGTCATAATATCACGATTGGATGCGCATCACTTGAAGAGCACTATCCTGCGTGACATCATCTCCATTATGACTGGAGTGACACTTCCGTCTTGACATCACATCCAATACACTACGATTCCTGATAAACCCAGAAGAGGTGAACACAGAACCAGTTAAGATCCCCCACCACCAAAACCAAAGTTTACCGATTGTCGTAAGTATTAGCGATGTAAGTCTCAGGTTAAGACTATACACACCTACCTTGATTTCGGCCTCCCATAGACACCTAGTCATAATACCAATGGGATTCCGAAGGGTCTATCCAGAGCGAAGCTGTTTCCCGTACCATCGGTGAAACGACCTCCTATCGCACTTGCACAAGTATCCAATACTTATATATATGAGAACTATGCCGTTGTGCCCTCACAACGCACACAAGTGCAATACTAGCCTATTCCGCATTATCGATGTCCAGTCTCGATAATACTACGGCTAGGGATATTTAATGATTAATCCTTTGTGGACTGATATTGTCTCATATCATCTCAATCCAGGAACTAATCATAGGGACCTCTCTTCATTTATATATCTATGGTGATCTAATCACAAATGATGAGAGTGCAATTTCCTTGTCACATAGTTAATTTGCTACAACAACACAATGATCTGTGCAAATAGTGACGCTATGGGTCATTTTGTCCAACAGAGGTGCCCAGGGTCGAGGTGCCCCCGTTGTCGGTTGTAGTTCCGGGTCGGGGTGCCCAGGGTCGAGATGCCCACTACATCATCAGTTCGAGGGCGAGGTCCCTATTGTCAGCAGTGTTGGGTCGAGGTGCCCAGGGTCGAGGTGCCCCCATTGTCGGTTGCAGTTTCGGGATGCGTCCCAGGGTCGAGGGCCCACTACATCATCATCACAGTTCACATTCGGTGGTTCGGGAACAAAGCCCAAAGGTCGAGGCGCCTCGCCACCATATCTACTACATCAACAAATCAGTTCGAAGCAGCAGGCAAGTCAAGTGGCAGCTGGCGAGCCAGGTAAGTGAAAATACATTGCACGTACTTTGATAGGATTGTCATTGTCACACACTGCACAAGTCCCATCAAAGTGGGGCGATTGTAGGCACTGCATTTTTTGCATATAAGCCCGATGATGAGTCTCGTATGGAGACACTACCTCTTTAGTTGTGAAAATCGCGGGAAACGGACGTTGGAAGGGTAAAGTTGGAAATTAGCATTTTGTCAGATTTAACTCCCTTGTTTCGCTTCGGGTTCGCTTGTTGGACCTCTATTTTAAAACACACCAAACCCATTAAATAACATCTCACAAATTAAATAATTAAAACATTTAAAACACATCTCACAAATTAAATTAAATTAAATTAAATCCATTTCCTAAAATACATAAATCACTCCCCTAATTTAAATAATTCACTCACCAAATTTAAATAATTTCTTGTCTAAAATGATTAAAATTAATACACACATAAATCCATGGATAGAAACCCTAACCCTACCATCTCACTATATAAGCAACAAGAAACCCTAGCCACCCTCTCCCTCACTAACTCGGCAATAACAAAAAAAAACACACAAAAATGAAACCCTACTACAGGCGCCTCTCTCCTTCCTAAGACATAAGCATTCATCATCCTCTCGTCTCTCTCACCGACTGAACCCCCTTCGTCTCTCCTCACGGCTGCCACACCACTCCGTCTCTCTCTTAGCGTGAATAAACAAACAACCAGCAGCCCATAAACCCTCATCAGCCAAGAGATCTCAGGCCATACAGACCACTCAATCAGCCGACTCACGAAGTAAACCTTAATCTTCTTCTCTCATTCCGCCTCTCTCATACACCCAGCAGCCCCTCTCGCAGCAACACTGCTGCCCAACCAACACGACTGCCCCTCATCCTTCTTCACGCCACGACTCACTGCTTCAACCGAAAATAATAAACTCTAGCAGCCCCCTAGCCTCAAATTGGCAGCAATAACACAGCCACAAAACCCTTCACGTTACAGACCACATTCACGCCCCTGGCCTCTGTTCACTCACGCACAAACAGCCCTCCATGTGCCCAAAACGTGCCGCCACTAACAAATAAAGAACCCAGGACCAGCCCTCACTGCCGACAAAATAATCAGCCACGTCCACTATCTCTCAAACCAAAAAGCAGCCCTTCATGCAAATATTCCATGCAATTGCTGTGAATTAGCCACATTCACACAGCCCCTCACGTTAACCCTCACGCACCAAAAGCCCGCAATCAACACAAAGCCCAATTGACGCCATAAAACCTAGTAAACCACCTCAGTTCACCCCTAAAAAACTGCCCTTAAATCACGTCCTAAACACCACCCACAACAACCCTTGTTTCACGCACCACCCTCATCTGACCCCACTAGACCGAATCAACATACAACCCTTGCTTCAACACGTCAATATCCATTTGCAGCCACGTTCACAGCCCTAAACCAAACCTGCTAATTGCCGAAAGAATCCCCCATAAATACATCCCCTAAACCAGCCAAACAGTCCCCAAAATTGCACCCTGAAACTGCCAAGAAACTGCCCAGAAACTGCTAAAAACAGTCCAGAAAAACTGCATCTTTACCACCGAAAACCGAGACCACAAACAGCAGCGAAACAGAGTGAAAGCAACAACCCGAGCAGCGAAATAGGGAGGAAAAAATGTTGGATTAGTGAACCAGAAAAGTTACGGAGAAATAATCCTTCCGACGGCCGTGTAACGCGCTTTCGAGAGACGACAAAAGAGGTTAGACCTGAGGGTACCTTTTTATTTATTATCTTTCGTTTATTTTGTTTATTTTAAAAATATTATCGCATGAGAGTCGTTTGAGGCATGTTCTGATTGTTGGATGAGCGGAATATATGTTCCCTTTTGTGGTATATAGGATGGAAACTCGGACGTAAATTCCGTAGCCGAATCCGAATGGATGGTAGTGCGGTTTGTACTCGGGATACGACGCCACGTACCACTTAAGAGACACGTATTTCGTCTCATCCAAACTTGTGTTTGAGCATGATGTAGTTCGTAGATTTTTTAGTTATTATTTAAAGCATGATGTAGTCTAGTTTATTGTTTATTTTCAGGCATGATTATGTTATTTCTTTATGCATGATTAGGTTATTTTCACATTATGGATTTAATTTATATTTTGCTTAGATTCTTATTTATTTTCTGCATTAGATAATTGAGCATGCTTGTGTGATGATTGTATGTTATTGCGTGTTTGCCGTTATAACAAATTTGAAGTATGCGAACTTAGATATAGGTTCTCATTGTTATTATTATGCATGCGGACTTAGGCGTAGATTACCCTTGAGCATGAATGTTGATAGATTCATTTAGTTTATTGCACAAATCACATCATCACAAGTGACATAATTAAGGGACCATTCCGAACCCAACGGTTTGAGGTTTTCCCTTGCGAGGGGTGAGTGCGGCCTTAAATCTTTGTCCTGGTTCACACCGGGTGGCGACTCCATGTTATTTCATACTCCCAACTAGGCCACGAGCCTAGAACAGCGTCGTCAAATTCTGTGTTCTACTGTCATGAAAGCCTCTCTTAGTGATTCAGAAGGTGGCTATACTTCTGATGAGTCTACTAAGCATAAGAGCAATTTTATGGCCTTTACTGCTAGTGTGTCTGGTGAGAGAGAGGATAATGTTTGTGATACTGATTCAGAGTTCTCTCACGATAAGTCTATTGATGAGGATAGTCTTAGCCTACACTAAATTGCTCAATGGGAGTTTAGCTATCAAGAAGGCAAATAAAGAGGTCAATAAGAGGCTGAAAGAAGTGGATCTAGAAAAGGATGAAGCTCGAGCTAAGTTTGAGCAGAGCCTTTTAATGATTGATGGCCTTGAGGAAATGAACAAAGGGCTAGTTGATAGAATCCAATCCTTAGAAACTAAACTTGAAGATGCTAGGACCCAGTTGTCTATATTTTCTAGTGGGAATAATAAAATAGACCGCATGTTAGGGATTAGTATTGAACCTAATTTCGATAAGGTGTCGTCGTCTAGGCCTGTGCATGTCCCTCATAAACATGTTTGGGCTGCTTAATGTTGAGCACTTCTTCAATTTCCTGTTTGTGTTTCTTGCGGAAGCCAAGAGACATGAATTCGTCACCAAATCTGTGGAAGACATTTTCTGACTGCAACAAATGCCGAAGAGTTAATTGACCAGATCCTTGCCTTTGAACCGAAGCTCGACCCCATCCTCCCCAAATTGGACTGGACTGACAGTGATCCTAGTAAGAAGCGCAGACTGGACATTGATCTGAATCAGTGATGTCTCCCTGCTAACCAGGTAGTGCAGGCATGAGGCCTATTTGAAAGTTTGTGTTCTATTTTAATTATTGAAAAAAAAATGAAAAAAAAATGATGAAAAAAAAAGAAAAAAAGAAAAAAGAAAAAAAAGAAGAAAAAGAAAAAAAAAGAATGAGAAATCTTTGCTAATTAGACATATGTCCGGTGATGACATTGAATGCTGTAAGGAGAAACCCTAGAAACAATAAGTGCGAAACACGCTCTCTTCCGGTATTCTGAATGGATTGATCTGAGTTAGACTCACGAGCACCTAATTACGGGATCCTAGCAGTAGAAGCCTGAGTAGTTACCGAGTGACTAGTTGAAGAGATGATGTATTAGTGAATGACTGTTTGCCTGGGTGTCCACACTTGTTTACCGATGCTATGATATATGATATGGTAGGAAATAAAGAAAAAAGTCTCTGAAATAAAAAGAAAAAAAAATATATAGGCCACCTATAACCGATAAGCGTGAAGCTACCGATGGGCGAGTATTAGGACCACCATGAGGAGAAATGCTACCTTAAAGGGTAGGTGTGTCAGAAAAAGAAAAAAAAGAGAAAAAAAAAAGAGAAAAAAAAAGAAAAAAAAATGAAAAGAAAGAGACAAAAGAAAAAGATGAAAACCATATCATGTTGAGTATGCCGAAGTAATCACAGAATGTGATTAAGACATCCAGGTTGGTTAGACCCACTGGTTCGATTCTCTGAAACGAAATCACCAAGTTGGCTTACTTAATGACTAAGCTGCGAAAGAACCTTAGCACACACACACTAAGAGTCTAGTTCGGATCACCCATTCAGACAATCGAAATTGAGTATATCAAGTACTTTGAAGGTTCTCTGGTTTCGACACGGAACATTCGTTAAGGGCAAAAATATGTCTAGCTATCAAGATTATCTCGTGAGAGGTAATACAATGTGTGAAATAGAATATCATGTCAGCTTGGGGGCGAGGCCCATATAAGCATTAGTCGAGAGCCGAGGCCCATTTCAGTTTCAGTTTGGGGATGAGTCCCAGGGCTGAGGCCCATATCAGCATCAGGTTGGGGGTGAGACCCTACATCATCAGTGCGAGGGCGAGGCCCATATCACATTGGGGCGAGACCTCGCATCAGTTCAGTATCAGTTTCTGCCGGGTATGGCATTATGAGGGCGAGGCCCACATCAGTTCAGTATCGGTTCTGCCGGGTATGGCATTATGAGGGCGAGGCCCACGTCAGTTCAGATCAGTATCTGCCGGGTAAGGCATTTTGGGAGCGAGACCCACATCATTATTAGTCTTTGCCGAGTATGGCACTCTCAGGGTTGAGGCCCACATCATTATCAACAGTTCAGGGATGAGTCACAAGGCCGAGGCCTACACCACATCTGTTACAATATCAGTTTTTTGGACGATTCCCAGGGTCGAGGCCCACATCAGCATCAGTATCAGTTTCGGGGATGAGTCTCAGGGCCAAGGCCCACATCAGCTTCAGCATCAGTTTTCAGAGATGAGTCACAGGGCCGAGGCCCACATCTGTTTTAGTATCAGTTTTTGGGACGAGTCCTAGGGTCGAGGCCCACATCGGCATCAGTATCAGTTTCGGGGATGAGTCCCAAGGCCGAGGCCCGCATCATCATCAGTATCAGTTTGAGGCGAGGCCCACATCAGTTTCAAGTCCTAGGGCCGAGGCCCATATCAGCATCAGCTTGGGGGCGAGGCCCATCAGCATCAGCCGAGGGCCGAGGCCCATTTCAGTTTCAGTTTGGGGATGAGTCCCAAGGTTGAGGCCCACGTCAGAATCAGTTTTGGGGATGAGTCCTAGGGCGAGGCCCACATCAGTATCAGTTTGGGGGCAAGGCCCATTTCAGTATCAGTTCAGGGTTGAGGCCCACACATCATCAATGTTGGTTTTTGGGGATGCGTCCCAGGGTCGAGGCCCACATCAGTATCAGTTTCGAGAATGAGTCCGATGGTTGAGGCCCACACATCATCAGAAATCCGAGAATGGCAATCCGAGAATGGAACAAGGTTCCGGAATGGCAATCTGAGAATGGAACTTCGAGAATGGACCACATCACAGTAACGGTTCGGGAATGGACCACCATTATCATCAGTTTTTGGGATGCGTCACAGGGTCAAGGACCCCCCACATCATCATCAGTCTGCCAGGTACGACACTCTGGGTATGGAGGTATCAGATCAGTTCAGCCAGGTAAGGCACTCCGGGTATGGGGACATCAGATTATTCTGCCAGGTACGACACTCCGGGTATGGAGATATTAGATCAGTTCAGCCAAGTACGACACTCCGGGTATGGAGATATCAGATCAATTTTGCCAGGTACGGCACTCCGGGTGGGGAAATATTAGATCAGTTTTGCCAGATCAGTTTTGCCAGGCATGGCACTCCGGGTATGAAGACATTTCTGCGACACCCTAGGTACGGGGTTAGCACTCAGACATTTGTGGCACTCTAGGTACGGAGGCGTCACTGCTACACCTTAGGTACGGGGTTAGCACTCAGAAATTTGTGGCACTCTAGGTACGGAGTTTAGCACGCCGAGAATGGCACTGTGGACTACCGCGACACCCTAGGTACGGGGTTTAGCACACCGAGAATGGCATTATGACATTGTGGACTACCGCGACACCCTAGGTACGGGGTTTAGCACGCCGAGAATGGCACTGTGGACTACCGCGACACCCTAGGTACGGGGTTTAGCACGCCGGGAATGGCATTATGACATTGTGGACTACCGCGACACCCTAGGTACGGGGTTTAGCACGCCGAGAATGGCACTGTGGACTACCGCGACACCCTAGGTACGGGGTTTAGCATGCCGGGAATGGCATTATGACATTGTGGACTACCGCGACACCCTAAGTACGGGGTTTAGCACACCGAGAATGGCACTGTGGACTACCGACACCCTAGGTACGGGGTTTAGCACGCCGGGAATGGCATTATGACATTGTGGACTACCGCGACACCCTAGGTACGGGGTTTAGCACGCCGAGAATGGCACTGTGGACTACCGCGACACCCTAGGTACGGGGTTTAGCACGCCGGGAATGGCATTATGACATTGTGGACTACCGCGACACCCTAGGTACGGGGTTTAGCAGCACGCCGAGAATGGCACTGTGGACTACCGCGACACCCTAGGTATGGGGTTTAGCACGCCTAGAATGACACTGTGGACTACCGCGACACCCTAGGTACGGGGTTTAGCACGCCGAGATGGCACATTATCAATTTGGTTCGGAGTAGCAGGCAAACCAGGTGGCAGCTGGCGAGCCAGGTAAGTAAAGATGCATTGCACGAACTTTGATAGGATTGTCACTGACACACACTGAACAAATCCCATCAAAGTGGGGGCGACTGTAGGCATTGCATTTTTGCATACTAGCCCAATGATGAGCCTCGTACGGAGGCAGTCTCTTTTAAGTCGCGGGAGTCGCGGGAAGCGGACACCGAAAGGGAAAGTCAGGAATTGACATTTTGTGGATTTTATTCGTTCGTTTTGCTTCGGGTTTTGTCGTCGCATTTTCGTTTCAAAATCATCATTCGCTCGTAACCTTTTCCTCGCTCTTTCTCACACATATTCTCTCTCCCGCTTGTCACCTTCTCCCTGCCACCTTTCACACTTTCAATAATCAAAACCCCACTTTTCACCTTCATTCACAAACAACTTCCATCTCACCCACGTGAATCTCCCCCACTCAAAAATAAAATGCCAACTCCACACAACAAACGAAAAAACCAAATCCATCATTTTCAAACCTTATCACTCACCAAAAAGCTCATCAAATCATGCCCATTCTTCTCCCTTTGATCACGGTTCATCACCTCCCTTCATGGTCCACACGGCATCAATCAGACAGCCACTAACGAGAAACCCCATCATCCACCGAAAGTATCCCATAATTTCCCTTCATCACGCCACATACTGCCACATCCTTTCTCCACTCAGCAACTCCACTAACTTTTCATGCCCAGCGCCTTCACTTTGCTCACCAATTCATGTACCAAGACAGTCAGTAAGCCACCTTCAGCAGCCCATCTCCACGCATATTGCCAGTACAACAGCAGCCCTTGCCCTTCATGCAATAACCTTTGATCACACTCAGCCCACTTGGCACCATGCAGCCTCACGCCTAACCCCCTGCAGAAATAACCCACCATGCACGTAACTCCCCCCTCATAGCTCACGTTAACTGCCCCTTCTCGGCTCCATGTGATAAACTCTCGGCAGAGGCAGCTCTTGGTCCCTAAGACAGCCCTCACTTGTACCCATCTCTCTCGGCTTCATGAAGCCAACAATTCAGCACTCAGACCTTTCCCTTTAAACGCCCCTAAACCAAACAACCCTTCTACGTAACAGCCCTAATCTACTCCATCAAACAAACTCAGCAGCTCTCGGCACCATCAATCTTCAAACAAGATCAACAGCCCCTGCAGTACCGAGAACCCTAGCCACTATCTTCAAACCAAGCAACTCCACGAACCACTTGATCCAACAACACATCTTCATCTTCTCGGCAGAACTGATCAGCTCGGTACCTCATGCAACCACCAACCGAGCACCGCATGCAGCAGCCACGTGAACCTCCTCTCTTCCTTCATTAACAAAACCATCACTGAACTCAGTACATCACCATCCCTCACTGGACTCATCATTTGGAACCTCTCGGCAGCCCTCTCTCTCACTGAACCCTCGACTATTCTCAACTAAACCTCAATCATCATCAACTTGGCTCCCTGGATCTTGATCATCCCACGGCATCAACACTGTTCATCATCTTCTCTCGGCTTCAAGGAGATCAAACAGACCAGTGCATCCACTCTCGGCAAACACACCAACAGAGCACCAAACCTTCACGCCCAAGGACTGGACACAGCCCCTGGACCCTCATGATCATCTCTTGGATCACCAACTGAACTGAACTTCATGGCACCCTTCACTTCTCTTCATCATGATCAACAGCCCTAAGCCAAGCATCTCACGGCTCCATGTGAAAGAACACACAACACGCCACTCCCCCTGACATAGCCTCCTCACTGCCGCATAAAGCCTTCCCTGCATAGCCTCCTCACTGCTGCATAATCCCCACAAAACTGCCGTGAATAACTCACTGCCACAAAAACCCTAAACCAGCCACTATCCTTCATACTTTTGTCCCCACAAACAGCTAATCTCAAAGCCAAAACACTGCCACCTAGCCTCACAGCCACGTGAAACCCTCTACCCATGCACACATGAATGAACAGCAAACAGCCTCCACATACTGCCCACGTGACCAAAATTGACGTAAGGATAATTTAAGAGAGAGAATGAGAATTTGAATTAAAAAACAGAGAGAAAAACAGAAGAAAACAGCGAGTGAAAACCTCGAGTGAATCAGAGAAAATGACGAGCGGAAATAACGAGTGAAAACAGCGAACCCAGACAAAACAGCGGAAACAACGGATCAGTGAGAACAATGGAATGATAACCCTTCCGGCACCGTGAAACGCACTCCCGGAAAGTAACTTAAAAGGTAAGACCTGAGGGCACCCTTTGTTATATTTTATTTTGTTGTTCCGGACACGGCGTATTCGGTTGACGTGGAATACGTCCAACCGGGCATGTGAGGTCCAACATTGAGAACGGCCAAATTCCTTGGCCACATGTTTATTTTTGCATGTATATACATGTATGTTGAGTAGACTTGGTTAATATTGCACAAATCCATTTATTACAAACGACATAAGTAAGGGACCATTCCGAACCCAACGGTTTGAGGTCTTCCCTTGCGAGGGGTGAGTGCGGCCTTAAATCTTTATCCCGGTTCACACCGGGTGGCGACTCCATGTTATTTCGAATTCCCGACCGGGCCGCGAGCCCGGAACAGCGTCACCGATTTCTATTGTCTACAGTAACTCCCGGATTGGACTTTGGTTATGGGTTTGACCCGAGTTGACCAAAAGTCCATGCCTTAAGAAATTAATTAAAAGCTAGGGGTGAGCAAAACAGGGTTCGGTTCCGGTTCCGTATGGAACCGGAACCTACCCGAAAAAAAACGGTTCCTAACAAAATGGAACCGGAACCTACCCAATTAAACAGGGTACCCTGTTATTCGGTTCCAATTCGGTTCCGGTCCGGTTCCGGTCCGGTTCCGAATTACCCTATTTTGAATGTTGATATAAATAAATGTGTAATACTCTAGTCATAATCTCGCCACTGCCAACCTGGGATTCTTTTGATTCTCTTTATTAATATATTGGTAATGAAAATAATTAAATTATTTAAAAGTAGCAGTTACATTTTTTAATCTTTAATATTGATTGATTTTTTTTTTCCTGTGCAGTGAAAAAGGAACAGAAGCTTCGGTTCTGTTTAATTAATTTTCTGAAAATTATAGGAGGCCAAGATATGGCAGAAAAATCATTTTATCGCCAAAAGGAAGCAACAATGGAGCTTTCAAGGCGACAACATTAAAGCGGACATAAGAGAAAAATATCGTCAAACTTTTAATGATGACTGATAACATAGTGACATACATATGCAAAGACTATAACCTATCATTGAACTCGTGGAGATGCAAGAAATAAGCCCTAAAATATAATACAAGCAGAGGCATACACAAACATGGAGACAGAGACCAACAAGGCTTTTTGCTGCAAGGCAAATGGGGGATACAATGATGAATGATCTTCGCAGCACTATACTAAATCATAAATAGAAAATTAGAAGAAACTCATTGCCAAATACTATCATGGTATCACCAGACCCACATCCTTGTGCATAATTGATAATACTATAAAACAGGGCAACTGCAGAACTGCTAGCAACCTAGCAACAGAAAATAGCAGAAGCAAGTCAGCAACAGCAGGGCCAGCAGCAAACAAATAAACAAGTCAGAGAAAAAAAGAGTGGGTACCTGGCAAAATAGCAAACAATAAGTTGAAAAACAAAGAAAAAACAACAAAAGCAAAAGAGTGGGTAACTGGAAAAATTAGAAATTAGAGATCAAGTTGAGAAAAAAATCAGATCAAGGGTTGGTACTATGGTTGCTGCGCCGAAGTGAGAAATGAGAATGAGAGAAAGTCTGAAATGTTTTACTTTTAGATTTAGGGTTGGGGCCGGTCCTTGGGGAAGTCTTTACTTTTAGGCAGTTAAAAAAAGTAAAAAACGACGACGTTTTCTGGTCTAAAGACTCTAAACCGGTTCCTAAACCGGTTCCAAATTCGGGTCTCAAATACGGTTCCGGTTCCGGTTAAATGGTCCGGTTCCGGTTCCCATCATTCTGGAACCGGACCGGACCGGTTAAAATCGGTTCCTTATATTTGGAACCGGAACCGGACCGGTTACAACCGGTTCCGGTTCCAAACCCGGATTTTCGGTCCGGTTCCAATCGGTTCTGGGTAAACCCGGAACCGATGCTCACCCCTATTAAAAGCCCATTGGACTTTAATTAAATTGACGTTGGACGTTAATCGGGCTTTGAGACCCGAAACGATTAAATTTGGAATTTAAGTCGTAAAAGTTCATTAATAAAGTGTAGTATTTAATTTGGAATTAAATAAGGGGATTAGAATTAAATACATATTAAATTGGATTTAATGTTGTAGTTTAATTTAATTCGAGAATTTGTACTTTAATACTTATTCGCAAAACGAGTTTGACTCGAGAAAAATCAAATCGTTGTTTGAACATTGGATGATCACTAATTATCAGATTAATTAATTTGATTAGATAGATTGATTGATAACATGCTTGTGTGAATACATGGTTGCGATGCATGAATAATGTATATCGGATGGATATTAGATGGGTGGGACAATTTTAGAAATTGTTGTAATAAAATTGATTTATTAATTGGACCTGCGTGTCCAGCCTTATTACCTCCTTATTCTTTATATTCTCTTCTCACCTATTCCCTCAATGTAATGAGGTTTCTTTAGAAGTGTAGTGTAACGGGTAGAAGTAATACATGTGCTAGCGAGAGAGAGAAAGTGAGAGAATTGATCAAGGATCATTGTGTAAAGTATCCATCCGCATATCATTATTATTTATTCATATGCGCTTTATTATGTATTTAGAATGCATTTCAAGGTGTTGGTTTCTATAATATGTCCAAAACAAAGATTAAGCATGTGAAATACTATAAAGAATATATATGAACATGAAATATGGCGGAATCATACTTACAATGCCTTGTGATGAAGTAGATGATCAAATGGTAGAAGCTCCAAGTGGTGGAGGATTCGGCCAAGAGGAGGAAGAAGACTTGAAGCTCCAAGCTATTGTATTCCAAGCTCTTTGATGGTTTCCCTATCACCTCTTTTGATCCCTTGCTTGTGCTAGCAAAAATGGAGAAATGGAAGATCAAATCTTCCTTGCCCTTGTCAATGGAGTTCACGGCAATTTGAGAGAGAAGAGAGAGTTTTTGTGTAATGTCTTGATTAATTAATTTTTGTATTACCAAAAATCAATTTATATTTATGTTATAATTTATTAAATTAATAATAAATCTATGACATAAACCATGCAATGGCTTAGAGTGTCAAACACTCAAACTCCATGCAAGCCTTTGAGTGAAATGCACACTATCACCATGCAATGCCTTAGAGTGTTTTGTACACTATTAACATGCAATGCCTTATCAATAAAATAATGCATATAATGACAAGTGTCATGTGGGCCCCACACGTTTCCCAATGAAAGTGGGCCCACGTCCACTCACGCGTTCGGGTTCGATATTTCCGAAATACCGAGCTAGCGTCGCGACGTTAATTAAATCGGATTTAAATAAATAATCGCTCCTAGCGAAATTATTATTTACGTCGCTTACGAATTAATTCTAAATTAACTCGTATGCCCGAATTAAAATCTAATTTTAATTTCGCGTCGAAATCGAATTTCGATTATTATATCGAATATAATAATTTTATCGATTAATTCCAAATTAATCGTTCTCTCTCTCTGAATAAGGCACTTTATCCGAGATAAAGTTTCTCCGCAATTAATCCAAGATTAATTAAGTTCGAATCAAATATCATAGGTGAATCTTCAGGAAGCGACCCAAGAGATCTCCGGATATTTTGGCAGTAAATACGGTCGTCGGATAATCCGAACACGTACGTACCTCGTACTACGTCTTTACCGATTTACAAGACAAGGTTGGCTTCTAGCAAAGCGCCATGCCTACCCAATTCTCCAGAAATATTCTTATAGGAATATAAGATCTGTATCAGGCGTAGTATACCGTAGTATTGCGTACATCGATCCAGTATCGGATGATCACATGCTAGGCCTAGGGCTGGAGATGTGTCTGCCCCGTACGAAACATATATCGGACATCAAGCAACTAGTCTCTTTAAATCGGACAATCCTGACCTGGTCATATTGTCCCGACGGTTGCAACCTTTTATAGAGTACTAGTTCTGTGCCCTGCGTGATCATCGCCTCCATATGTCTGAAGCGATACTTCCATCTTGACATCACATCCAGTACACTACGCTTCTCGATAAACCCAGAAGAGGTGTACACAGAACCGGTTAAGGTCCCCAACCACCAAAACCAAAGTTTACCGATTGTCGCAAGTACTAGCGATGTAAGTCTCAGGTTAAGACCATATACACCTACCCTGATGCGGCCTCCCATAGACACATAGACATACTACCAATGGGATTCCGCGGGGTCTATCCAGAGCGAAGCTGTTTTCCGTACCATCGGTAAAACACAACCTCCTATTGCACTTGCATAAGTATCCAATACTTAAATATATGAGAACTATGCTGTTGTGCCCTCACAACGTGCACAAGCGCAATACTAGCCTATTCCGCATTATCGATGTCCAGTCTCGATAATACTACGGCTAGGGATATTTAATGATTAAACCTTTATGGATTGATACTGTCTCATATCATCTCAATCCAGTACTAATCATATGGACTTTTGCCATTTATATATCAAAGTAAATAAAATTACAAAACGGCAAAAGGCAATTTCATTATCACATAGTTAATTTTGTACAATAATACAATATCATTTACAAACAGTGACGCTATGGGACATAATGTCTAACAATCTCCCACTTGGCCTATAGCCAGTCACTCAAGCATCTAATACCCGAACTATGTATGTGTCGTTCAAAAACTTGCTGAATGACAGCCTTCGTCAGCGGGTCTGCAATGTTATCATCTGATGTGACCTTCTCGACTTTTACATCGCCACGATGTATGATCTCCCGAATCAGATGGTAACGTCGAAGAACATGCTTGGACCGTTGATGAGACCTTGGTTCCTTAGCCTGTGCTATGGCCCCGTTATTGTCACAATACAATGGAACGGGCTCTGCTGCTAACGGAACTACTCCTAATCCGATTAGGAACTTTCGGATCCAAAGCCTCCTTTGCTGCTTCAGATGCAGCGATGTACTCCGCTTCTGTTGTTGAATCGGCAACAGTATCTTGCTTGGAAGATTTCCAGCTCACTGCTCCGTTATTCAAACAAAAAATGTACCCGGATTGTGACCTGTAGTCATCCTTGTCGGTTTGGAAACTTGCATCGGTATACCCAGATACCGCAAGTTCTCCACCTCCATAAATTAAGAAAGCATCCTTAGTTCGTTTAAGATATTTAAGGATATTCTTAACTGCTATCCAGTGACCTTCACCTGGATCGGCCTGATAGCGACTACACATGCTCAAAGCATATGAGACATCAGGTCGTGTACATATCATGGCATACATGATCGATCCGACTGCCGAGGCGAACGGTATCCGACTCATGTTGTCTCTCTGTTCCTGAGTCTTAGGACACATGTCCTTAGACAGAGAGGTACCGTACACGTATCATTGGAACCAATCCCTTCTTGGATTGTTCCATGTTGAATCGCTTCAACACTTTATCAATGTATGTACTCTGGGAGAGTCCAAGCAGCTTTCTAGATCTATCCCGGTAGATCTTTATTCCAAGAATAAAGGCTGCTTCTCCCAGATCTTTCATGGAGAATTTTAATGAAAGCCAAGCTTTCACCGACGTTAGCATGGGAATGTCATTGCCTATCAGCAATACGTCGTCGACATAAAGGACGATAAAAGTAAGTGCTCTCCCACTAACCTTCTTGTACACAAGGGTCATCTGCGTTTTGCATGAAATCATATTCTTTTATGATCTCATCAAAACGTTGATTCCATGACCGTGATGCTTGCTTCAATCCATAAATGGATCGATTTAACTTACAAACCTTGTTTGCAAGTCTTGGCACGATAAAACCGTCAGGCTGTTGCATATAAACATCCTCCAAAAGGTTTCCGTTAAGGAAAGCGGTTTTAACGTCCATGCCATATCTCGAAGTCGAAATATGCAGCTATTGCAAGCATTATCCGAATGGATTTAATCATGGCAACGGGTGAGAAGGTCTCGTCATAATCAATACCGTATTGTTGACGATACCCCTTCGCTACAAGCCTAGCTTTGTACGTTTGTACGTTGCCATCCATGTCGGTCTTCTTCTTGAAGATCCATCTGCATCCAATAGGCTTTACGCCTTCTGGTTCATCAACCAGTGTCCAAACTTGGTTGGCGTACATGGAATCCATCTCGGACTTCATGGCTTCTTGCCATAAAGCGGAATCGATATTTTGTATCGCTTCCTCATACGTAGCCGGCTCATTATCCTCAATAAGATTAATATCTATATGAGGTGAGATCAGGAACCCATACCTCTCAGGTACTGTTCTGACTCTCTCCGACCTACGCGGTCCTTGTGTATGTGAAGTTTGTGGTACAGACTCATCCCGGACGGTCTGTTCTTGATCCGTCGTTGATTCATTGCCAGGAACAGTATCACTACGATCTTCATCGATTTCTACTTTCCTCCCACTTACCACTGCATTTAGGAATTCCTTCTCAAGGAAAACCGCATGTAGAGCAACAAATACTTTGTTCTCTTGTGGGTAATAGAAGTAATATCCTTTGGTTTCCCTAGGATATCCTACGAAAAGGCATTTATCCGATTTGGGTTCAAGTTTGGTACCTTCCAAACGTTTAACATATGCCCAGCATCCCCAAATCTTTAGGAAAGAGAAACCTGGTTTCCTTCCTGTCCATATCTCATATGGAGTCTGTTCAACAGACTTCGACGGTACCTTATTCAAAATAAGTATAGCACTGTTTAATGCTATCCCCAGAAGGATATTGGTAGCTCAGTGCGACTCATCATTGACCTCACCATGTCCAATAAGGTGCGGTTTCTCCGTTCGGACACACACCGTTTAATTGCGGTGTTCCAGGAGGAGTCCACTGCGAAAGAATACCATATTCTTTCAAGTAATCTTGAAACTCATAACTCAAGTATTCGCCACCACGGTCTGACCGTAATGTCTTAATACTCTTCCCTGTTTGTTTCTCCACTTCGTGTCGAAACTCTTTGAATTTCTCAAAAGTTTCCGACTTGTGTCTCATAAGATACACATAACCGTAACGAGATGCATCATCTGTAAAGGTTACGAAGTAGTGAAATCCACCTCTAGCCTGGCTAGACATGGGCCCGCATACGTCAGTATGAACGAGAGCTAACAGTTCTGTGGTACGTTCACCTTTACCACTAAAAGGTGATTTAGGCATTTTGCCTAAAAGACAAGATTCGCAGACGTCATATGAATTGAGATCAAATTCGTCCAAGTACCCACTCTTCGAAAGTGTGGATATGCGAGTCTTGTTAATGTGTCCTAGACGACAATGCCACATATAAGCTTCATCTTTTAGATTACTCCTTTTGAGCCTTTTGTTTGTCATTTTAGGAGATTCATTTATATTCAAAATATAAAGACCGTTATTTGCAACAGCTAGGGAAATTTCTGCATCATTTTTATATAAATAACACCCAGTGTTTCTAATACAAAAGTGTAACCCTGCTGGGTTAACAAGGATACAGATATAATATTCCTAGTTAAACTAGGTACAAAATAACATTTAAAAGTTTAAGTACATGCCCTGAGGGCAGTTCTAAAACAAAAGTCCCTACGGCCAAAACAGCAACTGGTGTTCCGTTTCTGACCCGTAGATCCATCTCCCCTGTCGCCAGCATCCTGCTATCATGCAGATCCTGCACATCAGTACAAATATGAGCACCACAACCAGAATCAAAAATCCAATTTTTAAAACTAGAAGTATTCATATTTATCTCAATAACAAACATACCAGAGGCGGTAGCCTTGCCACCCTTGCTATCCTCCTTCTGCACAATGTTTATTTGGCAGTCACGTTTCCAGTGACCCCTTTTGCCGCAGTTAAGGCAGATGTCGCGAGATTTGTCCTTTGGCTTCCTAGAAGCCACTGTCAACTTGCCTTTGCCCTTCTTTTTGAACTTCCTCTTCCTCGCACCTCCAATTGCCATGGGCCTAGCCTTTGGCGCATGAGAGGTCGATGCATAATGCGCCTCGCGCTTGCTCCCCTTTAGGAGTTCCCTTTCGGACTCCTTCAGCACGGACAACAACTCTCCAAGAGTGTCGTCAGTATCCATCAACTTATAGTTGACGATGATTTGTTTCCAAGTATCGGGCAGCGATTGTAATATCATATCAATCGTCAGCTCTGCCTCCAAGACAATGCCCATATTGGCTAACTCATCTATGTCAGCGATCATTTGAGTCCCGTGGGCCTCAACTGATGCGCCATCTGTCATCCGGGAGCGGAAGAGTTTCCTTACTAGCTCGTACCTCTTCATCCGCTTGTTAGTGCGGTGAAGATCACGCAATCTTGCCATCATGTTATAGGGATCCAAGTCCCTGTTTTGGCGTCTGAAATGCTGGGTCATTGCAGCTAGCATAACTGAACTGACTGAGCTTGGTCACAATCGTCACTATGAGTCTTCCATAACTCTAGCTCCAGTGGCTCAGTGGGTTTAGGCGGGAGAGGCCTCTGAATAGTATACAGTACCCTCTCAGCCCCAAGCACTATCTTGAGGTTCATTTCCCAGTCGGCAAAGTTTGTCCCTTTGAAGACATTATCGCCCATGATTATGTCGCGGATATTACCTTTGCCAGTCATCTTGACAACTATAGTCCAACTATAAAGTCAACGATGTTATGGGTACAGTCAAACTGTTACAAGTAAAATAACAATATATTAGTCCAACTAATCAAATAAAATATTGACGAAATAATTTGAAAGACGAGTAAGGCTAATTATCTGAACGAGATTGCAAATTCAATAATAGCCTCCCACTATTTTCTTCAAGTTTCTAACCCTCTGTAGACAACTCGGGAAATCTAATTTCCTAGTGGGCTAGGATCCCGTTAAATAACACACAACCTTGACTTTGGCCAACAAGTTGTATGATATTTAACTAGGTAGATCTCGAAGATCAATTGGATCCCATCCAATTCCTAGATCCGGTTAGGTGGACATCCAAGTCCGAAACATATATATCTAATACATATGTCAATGTATCCAATACATTTTCCTAACCATTTCCTCTGAATCAACTAAGCCTTGGCTTTGGCACAACAAACCTAATTATTCCAGTTAAGCGGGACCCATTGACAAGGAAAATTTCGTAATCAATGTCGATGGACAAGAAGTGATCTTGACTTTGGCCAACAAATCACAACTTGGACAGGACACCGATGTGGAACAAAATTCTCATGATTCAAACACATCCTCAATTGACAAAGGTCTTGACTTTGGCCAACAAACCAATGCCAATTTCGGATCTTGAGAAAGAATCATTCAACGGAAGGAAAATCGCTTAATATTGTTTGAGGGATTTTTCGCGTAATTGGCAACCAATTTATTTATCTTTGTTAGGTCTCATCATCATACACCCTTAAGCATGCTTCTAAAACATCATAAAGCGCGTAAAGTAAAGTAATAGTGATATGCGGATGGATATTTAAACAACTTGTTCCTAGAACAAATCACTCCCTTTCCTCTCCCCGCTAGCACTATTCTACAACTACCCAATTACATAATACAATAAGAAAACCTCATTTACATTGAGGGGAATTAGGTGAGAAGAGAATACAAAGAGATAAAGAGATAAGGCTGGACACGCAGGTCCAATTTATAAATTCCAAATATACAATAATTTCTAAAATTACCCTTTCCCTTCTAATATCCATCCGATATACACTATTCATTCATCATATACATATATATTCAAACAAGACATGCTTTTACAACCAATCTAATCCAATTAATTAGTCTTTGTTAAAGTGATCATCCAATGTTCAAACAACGGTTTGATTTTGTGCGAGTCCAACTCGATTGAGAATAAGTACATAAGGTACGAATTCGCGAATTATATCGAACTACTTATTAAATCTTATTAATTCGTATTCAATACTAATTCATTTATTTAATTCCAAATTAAATGTTTACACTTTTAATTTGCTTTAAAGACTTAGATTCTAAATCTAATCCTATTGGGTCTCAAAGCCCAACTAACATCCAATGTTGAATTTAATTCAAGTCAAATGGGCTTAGAATTGATTTATTAAGGCTTGGGCTTTGGTCAATTTGGGTCAAACCCAATTGCCAAGCCCAAATAAGGAATCACCCTTAAGTGCCATAAAACCAATTTTAAGCCCATAAGGCCCAATTAAATTATTAAAGCCCATTAATTAAATTTTAATATTCCAAACATTAAAGTCCAATTAATTAAAGTGTAATACCAAGATTAATATATTAAACCAAATATTTCAAAAATACCCATTTAATTTATTAATCATGTATTTATCAAATTAAATGTCCAACATTAATTTTATCAAAAATCAACTCCATTTCATGTCCTTGTACATTCGGCCAAGGTGAGTTTTTTGTGTCGATTTGTTTTTCAATCCGATTGAATTACTAATCTACGTCCCGTACACGTTCTAAGTCATCTAATGATCTTAAACACAAAATTTCAATCCACTCCAAGTAGCAACACATTCGGCCAAGGCATGGATTAGGGGAAAAATCATCCAATGCATTTTTCATAAAATTTGATTCCATATAACATCATGTTATACACATGCAAGCATACTTATTAATCAAATTTCATAAGAACATGCTTATATCAATTTCATCATACCATTCGGCCAAGGTGAAGATATTGGGGAAAAATCATCCAATGCATTTTTCATAAAATTGATTCCATGTAATATCATTCTATATACATGCAAGCATACTTATTCATCAAATTTCACAAGAACATGCTTTAATCAATTTATCACACACCTTCGGCCAAGGTAAAATTTTGGGGAAAAATCATCCAATGCATTTTTCATAAAATTGATTTCATATAATGTCATTTAACAACATATAAGCATACTCATTCATCAAATTTCACAAGAACATGCTTCAATCAATTTTTCACAAATTTTAACCTAAAGTATTTCATGCTTAAACCTAGCTCAATGATACCATTGTTGGTTTCTATAATATGTCCCAAACAAAGATTAAGCATGTGAAATACTATAAAGAATATATATGAACATGAAATATGGCGGAATCATACTTACAATGCCTTGTGATGAAGTAGATGATCAAATGGTAGAAGCTCCAAGTGGTGGAGGATTCGGCCAAGAGGAGGAAGAAGACTTGAAGCTCCAAGCTATTGTATTCCAAGCTCTTTGATGGTTTCCCTATCACCTCTTTTGATCCCTTGCTTGTGCTAGCAAAAATGGAGAAATGGAAGATCAAATCTTCCTTGCCCTTGTCAATGGAGTTCACGGCAATTTGAGAGAGAAGAGAGAGTTTTTGTGTAATGTCTTGATTAATTAATTTTTGTATTACCAAAAATCAATTTATATTTATGTTATAATTTATTAAATTAATAATAAATCTATGACATAAACCATGCAATGGCTTAGAGTGTCAAACACTCAAACTCCATGCAAAGCCTTTGAGTGAAATGCACACTATCACCATGCAATGCCTTAGAGTGTTTTGTACACTATTAACATGCAATGCCTTATCAATAAAATAATGCATATAATGACAAGTGTCATGTGGGCCCCACACGTTTCCCAATGAAAGTGGGCCCACGTCCACTCACGCGTTCGGGTTCGATATTTCCGAAATACCGAGCTAGCGTCGCGACGTTAATTAAATCGGATTTAAATAAATAATCGCTCCTAGCGAAATTATTATTTACGTCGCTTACGAATTAATTCTAAATTAACTCGTATGCCCGAATTAAAATCTAATTTTAATTTTGCGTCGAAATCGAATTTCGATTATTATATCGAATATAATAATTTTATCGATAATTCCAAATTAATCGTTCTCTCTCTCTGAATAAGGCACTTTATCCGAGATAAAGTTTCTCCGCAATTAATCCAAGATTAATTAAGTTCGAATCAAATATCATAGGTGAATCTTCAGGAAGCGACCCAAGAGATCTCCAGATATTTTGGCAGTAAATACGGTCGTCGGATAATCCGAACACGTACGTACCTCGTACTACGTCTTTACTGATTTACAAGACAAGGTTGGCTTCTAGCAAAGCGCCATGCCTACCCAATTCTCCAGAAATATTCTTATAGGAATATAAGATCTGTATCAGGCGTAGTATACCGTAGTATTGCGTACATCGATCCAGTATCGGATGATCACATGCTAGGCCTAGGGCTGGAGATGTGTCTGCCCGCCCGTACGAACATATATCGGACATCAAGCAACTAGTCTCTTTAAATCGGACAATCCTGACCTGGTCATATTGTCCCGACGGTTGCAACCTTTTATAGAGTACTAGTTCTGTGCCCTGCGTGATCATCGCCTCCATATGTCTGAAGCGATACTTCCATCTTGATCACATCCAGTACCAGTACACTACGCTTCTCGATAAACCCAGAAGAGGTGTACACAGAACCGGTTAAGGTCCCCAACCACCAAAACCAAAGTTTACCGATTGTCGCAAGTACTAGCGATGTAAGTCTCAGGTTAAGACCATATACACCTACCCTGATGCGGCCTCCCATAGACACATAGACATACTACCAATGGGATTCCGCGGGGTCTATCCAGAGCGAAGCTGTTTTCCGTACCATCGGTAAAACACAAACACACCTAATTGCACTTGCATAAGTATCCAATACTTAAATATATGAGAACTATGCTGTTGTGCCCTCACAACGTGCACAAGCGCAATACTAGCCTATTCCGCATTATCGATGTCCAGTCTCGATAATACTACGGCTAGGGATATTTAATGATTAAACCTTTATGGATTGATACTGTCTCATATCATCTCAATCCAGTACTAATCATATGGACTTTTGCCATTTATATATCAAAGTAAATAAAATTACAAAACGGCAAAAGGCAATTTCATTATCACATAGTTAATTTTGTACAATAATACAATATCATTTACAAACAGTGACGCTATGGGACATAATGTCTAACACAAGGGTGTACGATGATGAGACCTTAACGAAGATAATATTGGTTGCCAATTGCACTCGAAAAACCCTCGCAAAATATTAAGCGTTTTTCCTTCCATTGAGTGATTCTCACTCAAGATCCGAGACTGGCATTGGCATGTTGGCCAAAGTCAAGGCCTTTGTCCGTCGAGGATGTGTTTGAATCACGAGAGCTTTGTTACATGTCAGTGTCTTGTCCAAGTTGTAGTTTGTTGGCCAAAGTCAAGACCACTTCTTGTCCGTCGACATTGATTACGAAGTTTTCCATGGTCAATGGGTCGCGCTTGACTGGGATCACTAAGTTTGTTGTGCCAAAGCCAAGGCTAGTTGATTCAAGGAAAATGGTTAGGTAATACATTTGTTGTCCGAAACATATATAAGATATATGTTTCGGACTTGGATGTCCCCATACCGGATCTAGGAATTGGATTCGATCCAATCGATCTTAGAGATCTACCTAGTTAATTATCATACAATTTGTTGGCCAAAGTCAAGATTGTGTGATATTTAACGGGATCCTAGCCCACTAGGAAACACGGTTCCCGAGTACTCGAAAGAGGGTTAGAGGCTCGCCGAAAAAATAGTGGGAGGCAAGAATTGAATTTGCAATACTCGTTTAATTACTTGCCATACGCGCTCAAACAAATATCATTCGTCAAATATAAATTAAATATTAGTTGGACTAATATTTTAATTGTTGTTTTTTTTAATAAATAGTTGGACTATATTATAACTATTCATTTATAGTTGATTTTATAATTGGATTATAGTAATCAATATAATTGATTTTAATCTATTAAATTAAAGTTGATTAAATAGTTGGACTATTGTAATCATTATAATAAATAGTACCAAAATCGTCGATTAAATAGTTGGACTATTAGAATCAAGATATAAATTGAAAGATTGACGTTTAATATATAATCCTAGGGAAAATGTGTTTAAATGATTTAATTTTCAAATTGGGAATAATTTCAGGATGGTCCTGGAAAAATAATAAGTTATTTTATTTGATAAAATAATATATTAGGCCTAAGCCCGGAGTTAAGCAAACAGTAGAGCATAATCTTTGGAAGATTATGTGATGATAACTTTAGTGCTTAATCCATTAAGCTTGTCGCAGTAGACTCATTAATCTCTGAATCAGAACTAAGGATTAGATCCTTAAAGTATGATAAAGAAATTGAAGGATCTTCATAAATCTATACTTAGATTTTAGAAGTACTAATATTGCAATAGTAAACTCTTGGAGACTTAATGACTATTCTCAAGGAGACAAAGTCAAAGTTTGCAATTAGGCAAGTAGCGCAAGGCGCACTTTACTTCGATATTCTAGAAGTCTGAGGCTTGGCCAAAAGCTTCTGGAGTATTGAAAAAGGGCAAAACCAAAATCATTATAGTCTTCTGGGAAGATAAAGGACATATCCCAAAATGTCTGCCTAAATTGTGGCAAACGGGATCGCGGAAGCGTGACTGCCGTTTGGACAAAGCAGACATGAAGGAATTGAAAATGAGCAAGGCTCTGAATTCAAATATGTTTGTCATAAATATATTCACTACTAGTATTAAAATTGGATTTTAGATACTTAGTGTGAAATATATATATATATATTGATGTTCAGAATCTACTATGAGCAGGATACTGCCTTCAACAGAGATTCATCTGAGAATTGGAAACGGGACGGAAGTCGTTGTTTTAACCGTAGATACCTAAGTTTAGGAACTACCTTCGGGTGTGTACCTAAATTTGGAAACTGTTATAATGTACTAGTTTGACTAGAAACATTATATCTGTATCAGTGTTTGACCAGCTACGGTGAACCTTTTTATATTCTAGAACACTAAATTGTTTCATTATATAAAGATGATATTGAGATAAACACATTAGATGTGAATAACAGATTTTATATTTTGAATATAAATAAAATCTCAAATATATACATGACAAACAAATAGCTCAAACTGATTTGATCAGGTGAAACTAATTGTGGCATTGTTGTCAGGGACACAATCAAACAAGACTCGTATATCCGCACTTTTGAAGTGTGGGTACTAGGACTAATTTGATCCCAATCAAATAAAGTCTACGAATCTAGTTTATTGGGCAAAGTGCCTAAAACACTATTTACTTGGTAAAAGTGCAAATGGCACCGACCTGTTAGCCCTAGTTCATAGTGAAGCAAGTGGGCCCATGTCTAGCTAGGCTAGAGGTGGATATGAATATTTCGTGACCTTTACGGATGTGGCATCGCGTTATGGTTACGTGTTTCTTTTGAAACACAAATCGGAAACTTTTAAAGTTTTGACACGAAATAGACAAACAGATCGGCTAAAAAATTAAACCGTCACGGTAATACCGTAATGGAAAATACTTAAGCAATAAGTTTCTAATATACTTGAAAGAGTATAGTATTCTTTCAATAAGGACTCCTCACGGAACACGTCAGTTTGACGGTGTGTCCGAAATGAGTAACTGAATTTTGTTGGACATGATAAGGTTAATCATGAGTCGCTCTGAGCTACCATTTCCTTCAACGGATAAGCTTTAACAGTGCAGAACTTATTTTGAATAAGGTTCCATAAAAACCTGTTTGACAGATATCATATTAGATATGAACAAGAAAGAAACCAGGTTTCTCATTCCTGAATATTTGGGTATGCTAGGCATATGTTTGGATGATACCAAACTAAAACCCAAGTAGGATAAGTGCCAATTGTAGGCTATCCTAAGGATACCTAAGTATAGTACTTATACAACTCACAAGAGAACAATTTAATTATTGCTCACCAAACGGCTTTCCTGAGAGGAATACCGATATGCAGTGGTAAGTGGGAGGATAGTAAAACTCGATGAAAATCGGAGTAATACTATTCCAGGCACCGAATCCTAATGGAACACAAATAGTTCATCAATGATGAAACTATACCATAATCTTCAAATACACAAGAACCACATATGTCGGAGAGAGTCAGAAAACAAACTGGGGTATGGGTTTCTGATCTCACCTCATAAAGATGTCAATCTTTTGAGGAATACCAACTGACTACGTATGAGGAAGTGATACAAGGTATCGACTCCCTATTATGGCAAAGTGTCATGATATCCGAAATGGATTCCATGTATATCAACAAGTTTGGATACTAGTTGATGTACCGCAAGGCATTGTGTCTATTGGTACTATAAGTCTTCAAGGAAGACATACATGGATGGCAACATACCAACGTATAAAGCTAGGCTTTTAGCGGAAAGGTATCGTTATCAACATTGTGTTGATTACAAGTCAACCTTTTAACTGTTGCCACGGTAAATCCATTTGGATAATGCTTGCTAAAGCTGCGTGTTTCATTTATGAAATATAACAGCTTTACGGGAAAAATCGCTTTCCTAAAAAGGAAACCTTTTGGAGGATGTTTACAACATCCTGGCGGTTTTATCGTACCAAAACTAGCAAACAAGGTTTGCAGGTTATTCGATCCATGTTTGGATTGAAGCAAGCATAGGTTCTTTTAATTATCGTTTTGGTGTAATCATAATGGTCTATGATTTAATTCAAAACGAAAAGATTCTTGTGTATATAAGGAGGTTAGTGGGAGCACACTGACAATGGATGTCCTATAAATAATGATAATATGTCATTTCTTGGAAATGATATTCCCATAAAATAATCGGTGAAAGCTTGGCTTTCATGAAAAACTCTCCAAGAAATCGTACATTGAAAAATATATGCAACCTGGTGTCTCATACGCTTTGAGCATATGGATTCACAATCAGGCCAATCCAAGTGATAGTCACTGGATTGATGTTAAGAACATCCGTTAGTATCTTAGAGAACTAAAGATGCTGTCTTAAACTATGGAGATGGAGAACTTGAAGTGACTGAGATCACTACTGCAAGTTTCCTAAACCAATAAAACGACTAAAGTCGCAAACGTTACAATACAGTTTGAATAACAGAACAGTGAGCTGGAAATCTTCCAAGCAAGATATTGTTACCCTATAAACAACAAATGCGGGTTATTGCTGCAGCTGAGGCAGCAATGGAAGCCTTCTGGGTCGATAAATAAATCTAATTACATTAATTATAATTCTGTTAGCAGCTGAGCTAGGCTTGAGCACAGGCTAAAGAATTATTGGTCTCATCAACGATCCAGATACATACTTCGATATTCATCTGATTTGTTCGGATCATACATCGTGGCGATGTGATGATCGTATAAATCGCATCAGATAATAATCATGCAAATCCGCTGACGAAAGCTTTTCTCAACAGTTTGAGCCAACCGTACATAGTTCGGGTGTCAAGCACTCGAGTGACTGGCTATAGGCCAAATGGGAGATTGTTGGACAATTATGACCCATAGCGTCACTATTTGTACAGATCACGGTGTTGTTGTACAAATTAACTATGTGACAAATCGCTAGTCGCATCAAGTGTCAAATCACTTGTCACTTTGAGTGATGTGACTTGACAACTTGTGATTGATGTGAGTTGATGGATGTGGTGGTTGGCATTAATGCTTGACTTTTTGTAAAGGAAAATATGCATAATGAATTTGGAATTTTAGTAAGTGTATGATATACACAAAACCAACACCTTCCAACTCTCTTTCTTCTCTCATTCCACCTCTCTCTCTCTCGCCCACTGTGGGCTCCTTTTGTTCTGGTTTTTCCGAAACCAGTGAGCAAAATTAAGGGAAGCAAGTGTGATTTTGTGGCAAAATCGAGAGTGCTAGCTCACTCCGGGATCAATGCGAAGGTGATAGGGAAGTCCACCCATGAGCCGGGAATCACCACGACGAAGCTTGGAGCTTGGAAGTTGATTCAAAATGGCCGAACCAGTGAGGATACCACTGCACTGCCATGAGCAGTCCATGGAGGGCAGTGAACGTTTTTGTTGCCTCAAGCGTCGCTCAACCGCTTGATGTAAGTATTCCGCAACTTCCTCGAATGTATTCACACATGTTCATGCTTGATTTATGATCCTTGGGACCCTTAGAATCTCCAACAGATAGTTGACTAGATCATTTTTATGTTTTGTTACTGTGTTTAATGTTCAAAAAAATCATTTTTGTGTTGTTACTTTATGTTTAAAAAAGATAGATTTTTTATGTTATTTTTGCTTTGTTGTTATTTTGTGTGTAAAAAAAAATGTTTTGTGTTGATTTTCTTGTGTTTTTCGAAAAAAAAAACAACACACAAACCAACAATAAATTTTCTACTAACAAGTGGAATTATTGTTCAGAGATGGTTGTGTAAGGAGTTTTCACTCCTGAGACGTATCTCAAAATAATTCGTAACAAGTTATTTATGTTTCTTTCTTTTTGAATCATTTAAATTTATGAATTCTCCATAATATTGATTAAATTTGATCTTCATATGCTCATTTGACAAGTATTATCAACATAAACGGTAACATATGATCATGGATTGTAAGTGAAATTGTTTTAATATTCAGATATCTAGTTTGTTAGAGGTAGCACCTAAAGGTAGTGAAATTTATGTTTTTATTCAAAAAAATAACCATACTTTTACTTAGTAACAAGACATATTGCCTCAGCAAGCTGTGATTGTTCACGTAAAATGGTAGAGTTTGAGTTAGTTTAAAAAAATGATATTAATAATAATTACACTTTTACTTAGTAATCGGACATCTTGCCTCAGCAAGCAGTGATTATTTATGTAAAACGATAGAGCTTGAGTTTGTAAAACAAATATGTGAATAAGTTCGATTTCGTAGCCTCTCTAACTCGAGCAATTAAGTCCGTATGGGTATTTTAACACTTAGTGCCCTAAGACCATCTGGTATGGGAGTCGCTGGCCTAAAGTTCGTTACAATGGTTAAAGAGAAAGCTTAAGGAAATCGGACACTTTTTTTTTTTTAACATATGAGATCCGAGCAATCAAGTCAGTAGGGTTGTCTTAACACCTATTGCCCTAAATTCAAATGGTTTGGGAGTCACTTGCCTAAAGCTCGCTACAAGGATTGAAAATGTATTATTACCCAAAAAATTATTTTTGTATTTATAAATAAACTTCCATTTCCAAAAATGTGTGAACTCTAATATAATTTTAGGATAAAAATATTACTCTCTTTTCAATAAGGCCTGTAAATATTGTGGGCACAATGAATTGATTGATACCTTATTTTATGTGTGTATGGATAAGGATAAAAAGTACAGGAGAATTTACTTATTTTATAATTTAGAAAGAAATAAAACAATTACTGACTTGGATAAGAATTTTTTTTTTTCAAATTTTCGCTTAAATTACGAGGGACTAGTAATAAGCTGGTTGGGGAGTGTGATGAACATTACAAATTTACACTTAATAAAAGATAAACTAATCATTTTACACTTACAATTTCATTAATCCCATAAATTTACCACATTTGTAAAATAATAATTAAATTTATATTTTATATATTTTTATTGTGATTTTTATTTCTTATGTAGGTGAAATAATACATTGGATGCATAACTAGAAAAATGGACGTGGCATTTGGATTTCAGAGGCCGGAAACTTGAAATGGCATTCTAACAGTGTACAAATTCGGAAATTCCAACTTTACGCAATTTTCATAATTTGGCCATAACCTTTTACTCCGATATCGGATTGAGGCGATTCTGGTTCCAGATGAAAGAATGCTCAAATATCTACAACTTTACTATTTACAAGAATTTCTAGTTCTGCGGTTTTCAAGGACGAAATTGGTGAAGACATCAATGTGTGTTGCATGTAATTTTAATTATTAGAAAATAAAGTAAAATTAAAAATTAAAAAAGTAAAAAAAAAAAAATTTGAAATTTCATAATCGACTTTAGGTGGATTGTGATCATGTTTGTAAAATTATCAACAAAATAAATTAAAAAAAAAAATTAAAAAATGGGAAAAATCAGTAAAAGTTTGTTGTTTGTATTTGATTTGGAAAATTGTAATTAATAATTGAGAGATGAGCACTTCTACTATAAATAGAGGTGCTCACCTCTCATTTTTCTTCATGCTTTCTTTCAAAGTTCTCTTGTAGAATTTGAAAAAAGGTGTCTTGTATGTTTTAATTTTTAAGCTTTCTTGTAACTTCTTTTTCTTTCGGTAATAAAAATGTTGTATGTTTTTCTGTAAATCATAAGTAACTAATTTCATCATGTTGGGGTAAAGAGTGAAGTTCTTAATATGAGAATATAGATTAATATTATTAATATTTTAATATATAAATTGTAATCTGAATAAGTAATTTAAATCTGGATTAATTATTGACAAATTTTGTTACCGCCTTTATGGTTGTTTTTATTTATTTGGCATAATTGAGTACCTAACTAGACTTGTTATAGACAAATGTTATCACCGCCTTTATGGCTGGTTTTATATGTTTTGGCATAATTAATTCCTGAAGGAAATTAACTGGGTAATAATGACAATTTGTATATTATAAAAAGTAAGAGTTTTCTATATTTGAAATATTAAGAGTGGATTTCCTACCCCTAACATTTTAATTTATTATTGAGTTCAATTTAAAATTTTCCATCACTTCAAACAAATCCAATATTTTTATTTCACTCGATTGTTATTTTGTTTTACTAAATTTATTCCATGTGGATCGATCCCGGATTTATCGGGTTATTTTATTACTTCGACACTCTTATACGTGGAAGTAAAAAAACTACTTTTTGAGTGTGTCAGAAACCTTGGCCATTAACTGGATGCATATATTGTTATTTACTAGAGAGATTATTAAAAAGACAATATTACTGTTAGGAATATGCCCTGTACCCAACTTGTGGATGGGCTATATGTACATGTATTTGTAATATTTTCATTAATTAATAAAATGTCAATCTTTATTATACGTGTCTTACATAGATTATATAAATCATCAAACACTATAATAAAGCCCTTGGAGTAATAAGATAATGGCTTCCACGCCTTATGAGAATCATTTCTCTTAAACGTTCCTAATCATAGTTTTGTGAATAATCTGGGCGTTCACAAAGTGGAGAGACTAGCATGATGATATGATCCGCCATTAAGTGGGGTAGCCGATCTCATAGGCTACTAGCGAAGATCCGTCCGCTTGGTGTATCACATTGATGCACGAGTTGCTCGTGTCCATCGAAATGACCGCCGAAAGTTTTCACATGGAGTGTTTATCCCATGTGTCTGCGACAACTTTCATGTATCGATTGTATGACTAGTCCTTAGATTTTAGGTCTTTACAATCTTATGTGTGGATCAAATAACTTTGACATTCTCTTTCCCCGGTTCAAAAGATCTGGTCATAAGGGTATGATTGGGTCATTTGTTGAAACACATGAAGTTTGTAAAGATACAACAGAGAATCGCCACTCTCTCGGATAATATTTTCTTATAAGAGTAGTAGTCCAGTTCGCGGGTTGATATGTGTGATCAGTGCTTGAGACTGTGGCCGCAACGGAAGAATCATGTTAGATTTTTGGGTTAACACGATTCATGACACTATCAACATAATATCTTTGACTATGTGGGTAGACATTTTCCATACCCTAGGTTAAACGATGGGGATACAGTGAGGCGAGGGACTGTATAATATGTAAATCGCATACAGAATGGGTATATATATCTTTCCTTCTCATTTGGGGGCATTGGCATGTTGCTAGATGTCAACCTTGGTCATTGAAATCGAACGACCATCTGATCGGAGGATAATTTATGTTCGATTAAATTATCACGATTAATTTCATATCCAACTTGAGGGGAACCCAAAAGGTCACACACAACAAAGTCGAAATCAATGGTTAACAGTGCACAGTACAAATTTAACAGCATATATGATTGTTGTAGGAATTGTTCATAAATGGTTCAATGTGTTTAATTATTCAACAGATCATTTATGAGGTTTCATAGTGGCTTATGGATTGGTGAATGACGATAGGGGCACTTTGGGAATTGGAATAAATAAATAAATAAATAAAATGTGAATAGTAACATGAATAGTAAATGTTTTTTCTTTGTTATTTGTTTTGAATTCCAATTCGGCCCAAACTCTTATTAGGGTTTTATAATCTCATTAAACCACTAAATTAAGATCCAATGGCTAAGGATAAATTAGCATTTATCCCACATCGGATTCTTAATTAATTTTGTTGTCTTTGGAGCACCTATAAAAACCCAATGAATTCTTTACAAATTTTTGCACCAAAGCTTTCATATCTTCGGTTTATATAAGTGAGCAACTCTTAAGTTTAAGAGTAAGCCACTGATTTTGAGGATCGTTAAGTCTAATTGACTAGAGGAACCTCGAGTTAAGAGTTTTGAAGTATTTGCCTAGGCTAGAACCAAGGGCAAAATACCCGTGCACTCAAGGTGTAGTCTTGCCGTTGAGTTTTGGCTTTGGTGTGTGCATCTTTGTAGGCCATACACTTGGGTGGCTCTTTGGAACTTGGAAGAGCTTGCTGATGTTGGAGTTTCTAGGTCCATAGAATCGAATACAAGCCATGAAATATGTGTGAAAACAAATCGAGAAAGTCGCGGAATACTTACATCGATCGGTTGAGCGACGCGGAGGCCACGAAGACACCAAAAATGCTCACTGCCTCACTGCAATGTGCGCCCACTGCTGCAGATTGGGTTTCTATTTTGCGCCATTTCGGAGTCCTCGAACAAGCTCCAAGCTTTGTCGAACGATTCCCGGCTCATGGGTGAGCTTCCCTATCACCTTCGCATTGATCCCGGAGTGTGCTAGCACTCTCGATTTTGCCACAAAATCACACTTGCTCCCCTAATTTCCTTTGCTTCCATCGGCAGTTCACTGCCTGAAGAACATGAAGAAATGCGTGAGATAGGAAGGAGAAATGGTGAGAGAGAGAAGTGAAAAGTGTGTTGGAAAATTGGTTTTAATTTGCTTATATATTTTCTACAGATAATAAAAGCAAATACACTTCCTTTTCTTTCAAAAAGTCAAAGGAAGATATAAAAACAATATAGTCTTTCAACTTTCAAAAAGTTGATTTCCAACCACTCACATCAAGTCTTTTCAATCAATCAATCTAATCAATTGTCACATCACTCAAAGTGACATGATTTGACGCTTGATGTGACGCTAGATGCGACTAGCGATTTGACGCTTGATTTGACTTACGTGCCGCACTCGAATTCGAAATGCGAATGCGCTCGCAAATAATCTCGGGCTCAGATTCGCTAATTCTAAATTAACGAATTTTCCGTTGCGTCGTAATTAAATGATTACGCCTAGCGAAACACTATTCACGACGCTAACGAATTAATTCAAAATTAATTCGCTCGCCCGAATTAAAATCTAATTTTAATTTCGAGTCGAAATCCAATTTCATTTAATATATCAAATATATTAATTTACCGATTAATTCTAAATTAATCGTTATCTCTCTTTAATGGTATTTTATCCCAGATAAAATATCTCCGCAATTAATCCCAGATCAATTTTCTCTCTCATCTTATTAATCCCAGATTAATATAAGTGCGAGTCATACGTCATCGATGAATCTTTGGGAAGCGACCCATGAGATCACCGGATATGTTTGCAGTCAAATTGGTCGTCGGACTATTCGAACATGTAAGTACCTCGTACTACGTTTTTACCAATTTACAAGACAAGGTTGGCCTCTAGCAAAGCGACATGCCTATCCGATTCTCCGGAAATATCCTTACAGGAATAAAGGATCTGTATCAGGCGTAGTATACCGTAGTATTGCGTATTTATGTCCAGTATCGGATGATCACATGCAAGGCCTGGGGCTGGTTCAGTGTATTCCCCGTACGAAGCATATATCGGATGACAAGCAACTAGTCTCTTTAATATAGAATAATCATGACCAAGTCATATTATCCTGACGGTTGCGACCTTTATTAGAGAACCAGTTCTGTATCCCTGCGCGATCATCAACTCCATATGACTGGAGTGACACTTCTGTCTTGACATCACACCCAACACACTACAATTCTCAATATACTCAGCATCGGCGTACACAGAACCTGTTACAGCCCTGGACGACCTCAACCAAAGTATATTGATTGTCATATGCATTAGCGGTGCAAGTCTCAGGTTAAGACCGAATACACCTACCCTGATTTCGGACTTCCATAGACACATAGTCATACTACCAATGGAATTCCGAGGGGGTCTTATCCAGAGCGAAGCTGTTTCCCGTACCATCGGTGAAACACGACCTCCTATTACACTCGCATGAGTATCCTATACCCAAATATATGAGAACTATGTCGTTGTGCTCTCACAAACGCGCACAAGTGTAATACTAGTCTTTTACGCATTCATCGATGTCCAATCTCGATAATGCTCTGACTATGGATATTTAATGATTAATCCTTCGTGTACTGATACTGTCTCATATCATTCTCAATCCAGGAACTAATCATAGGGACCTCCTATCATTTATATATCTAAGGTGATCTAATCACAAATGATAATGGAGCAATCTCCTTTGTCACATAGTTAATTTGTACAACAACACCATGATTTGTACAAATAGTGACGCTATGGGTCATAACTGTCCAACAGCTGTAGATTAGAGGGAGGACTGGAGGAGTCTTCGTTTCAAGTAAGTGTTTTTCTTTCTTTATTTTAATTAGAGTTCTTATGATAGTTAGCATGTTTAGGTTTATGTTATTTTCATGTTTTATGAGTTGTTATGCTTAGAATATATACTAACATGCCTAGGCTTGTAAAAAAATCAAAACAAATGGGTATTGGGCAAAGGGATAGCGGCATAAAAATTTCGTAATTTTTTTTCTTGATTTTCCGTTGTACACTCGCGGCCGCTTCCCAACAGTGGTATCAGCGCGCCGTTTTTGTTTTGATTAGTTTTCTCTCATTTCAACTTAACATTCGGTGTGTAAAACTCATTGGAAAGCTAACACCCTGAACTTTCTTTTAGGCACAAGTTTTGCATGATTTGGTTAAGATTGGAATGTGAAATTGCATCTAAATTCACACATCTGTAAAAAAAATATGAATAGTAAATTTATTTGAATAAAATAAAATGCAATATCATAATTAAATATTAATCAAAATTATTTAATGCCTAAAATAATTCCAACATATTAAAACTCATATGCTTGGTGATTCTATGTATGATTAGAATTGGCATGATTATTTTAGGGTTCAAGCATCTAGAGACTTTCTAAGGAAATAGAGAGTGTATTGCTTATCCCTTAGCTAAGTAATAATTCCATGATTAACTTAGAGATTTATTACCTTTAAGGCTAATAAATATAAATCCATTGTTTAATAATAAAAGACATTATAAAAGATACAAGTTGGGTGGGACCAAAGCGTTAATAAAACTTTCCAAACTAAAGTTAATTTACCAAAGGTATTACTAGAGTTAGATAATGATTTAGTGTCTTCCTTCACTCACTAACTTTTTATAGCCAAAAGGAAAAGCTGTGAAGACATCTAGATAATCATTTACTCAAAGCTTACCTTAAGCATATTTAAAGTGTTGGACTAATTTGGTGGATCTATTGTTTATTCCTGTCACCAAGGCAATAAGAGCCTAAGAGGTAAGGGTATTTAAGAGAGTTCGCTCCACTCTCCCTCTGGGGAATTTTCAATGGAGGAATCCATTTGACGGTTATTCACTTAAACTTGCTAAAATCCTCAATAATAATTTAAGTCTAAAATTTGCCTCCCATTGTAAAGTATAGACCCAAATGGCTTAAACTGTATTGGTAGGACTAGGCTTTACCAGACTGACCAATACCAATTTGTCCCTAAATCGTACTATTGACAATGGTTTGACTTTTCTGAGTCATAAGACGCAGCGACCCTTAGGCATGGTCTTATAACTTAGTGGTAAAGATTGGGTGTCCACAAGGACTAGCATAAGCTATGACATGTTTGATTGCCCAACCCAATGATCAAGGAAATGTGATTTATATCATAAATTGGTTGGGAACCTACCTAATTATCGTATTTTATAACGACTGGCCCTAGTCGAAGTTTTAAAATGATGATAATGGGATCCTTGCCCACAAGAAATCCATTATATTGGGGTTGATGCGATTTGCTTAAAATTTTAAAACAATTGAGTGGGAGCAACTTCATAATATTAAAAGCCATGTTATTATGAATCATTAATGAAAACATATTCCTAATTTTAACATTCTCTCTTAACAGGTGGGTTAAAATATTTCCCAAACATTCAAATGGCAAACAGAGTATCACTTTGTTCCATCCTTGATGAGCATAAGCTCAAAGGGGACAACTACAATGACTGGTTTAGAAACCTTAAAATTGTCTTACGACAAGAAAATATTTTCTATGTTCTTGAAAGACCATTTCCCCCTGAACCTGCAGAAGATGCTGACCAAAATACATTTGATGCTTGGAAGAAACATGTCGATGATGATGAGCAAGCAATTTGCATAATGCTTGGCTCTATATCGGATGAACTTCAGAAAGCTCACGAAGATATGGATGCTCAAACCATCATCTTTCACTTGAAGGAGTTGTATGCAACTTTCGTTCATACCGTGAGATTCCAAGTGTCATGTGCCTTATTCCAAACAAGGAATCAAGAATGATCTATTATTGGACATGTGCTTAAGATGATTGGCCACATTGAAAAATTGGCCAACCTCAGGTTCATTATTGATCATGAGATAGGTCACGATCTAATTCTTCAGTATTTACCAAAAGACTTCTCTAACTTTATTATGCAGTTTCATCTATCTGATAAATAAACTACTTTAGCAGAATTGCACAATCTGAAAAAGCAAGCAGAGAAAGACTTGAAACCGGAGCTTAAAACCTCCGTCATGCTTACGGGTACGGACCTGAAGCCACGAAGCCCAAAGAAAATTAAGGCCAAGGCCATGGCTCCATATCACCTAAAGCCCAATGGTAAGGTAGAGAAGAAAAAAGGAAATATGAAATGTTTCTTTTTTGGAAAGAATGGTCATTGGAAGAAAGATTGCAGATCATTGAAAGCCAAGGAAGCTAGGGAAGCCCAATAGGCCAAGAAGCCCAATGCTTCAGGTATGTTGTACATGATTGAACTATATTCTCAAAACTCTGAACCTTCTACTTGGGTGCTTGACACCGGTTGTGGACTCACTTGTGTAACAATGTACAGGGCCTGAGAAATAGTAGGAGAATCTGTCATGGGGATGTTGACTTACGCATGGGTAATGGAGCAAAACTGGCTGCATTGTGCATGGGGACTTATTCATTAGTTTTGCCGAATGGTTTAGTTTTAGACTTAGAAGATTGTGTTTATGTACCTTCTCTAGTAAAGAACATCATTTCAATTTCTTCTTTATGTAATAAAGGCTTTTCATGCTAATAAGTTGTAATGAATGTTCTACTTATTTCAATGAAATAAAATATGGAGATGGTATTTTGAATAATGGTATTTATGTCTTACAAACTAACAAAGAATGTTCAACCTATAATATATACAACGTTAACACGAATAATCTCAATGAATCACTTCTATGGCACAGTCGCTTAGGTCATATCAATGAAACAAGATTAACTAAGCTACATAAGGATGGGTATTTCAGACCCTTCAAATATGAACCTTATGGAACTTGTGAGTCTTGTTTACTTGGTAAAATGACCAAATTACCCTTCAAAGGTAAAAGACAACGTGCAATGGAGACATTAGAACTCATACACTCTGATGTATGCGGACAAATGTCAGTTACCGATAGAGGTGGATTCTCCTACTTCATTACCTTTATCGTTGATCACTCGCGATATGGGTATGTGTACCTTATGCGGTACAAATATGAAGCCTTTGAGAAATTCAAAGACTTCAAAGCTGAAGTAGAAAACCAGCTTAATAAAAGTATTAAGTCACTAAGGTCTGACCGAGGTGGTGAATACTTAAGCAACGAATTTCAAGATTACTTGAGAGAAAATGGCATTGTTTCCCAGTGGACTCCTCCGGGAACTCCACAGCATAATGGGGTCTCCGAAAGAAGAAATCAGACATTATTAGATATGGTCCAATCAATGATGCCAGGCACGGATATACATCTTTCATTTTGGGATCTTGCTTTAGAAACTGCAACACTACTACTAAACCAAGTTCCTTCCAAGACTGTTAGTCAAACACCATATGAGTTGTGGTCTGGGAAACGTCCTAGTCTTAGTTATCTAAGAGTTTGGGGATGTGACGCATATGTTAAGCTCACACAAAATAACAAATTGGATGATAGGGCAATTAAATGTAAGTTTGTAGGATATGCCTTGAACTCAAGAGCATACGTGTTCTACATCCCAAATGAACAAATAACATTTGTCTCACGAAATGCTAAATTTCTAGAGAATGAATTCCTTCTCAAGAAATATAGTGGCAGTAGACTTGACCTCGATGAGGTACGAGAAGAACAAACTAACATAGAACTAAACCCCAGGCCCCTCAAAAGGGCAGTGACGGAACAACCACAAGGTTTTGAACTTAGAAGGTCTGGTAGGGAAAGATATGAGCCTGAAAGATATGGTTTCCATATTGATGAGGAACATGATCAGGTCATTGATAATGACGATCCCACCAGTTATGACGAAGCAATGTGTGACATTGATTCAGTCAAGTGGCTTGAGGCCATGAAATCCGAAATAGACTCTATGTATCAGAATCAAGTCTGGGACATGGTGGATGCACCTGAAGGGATAAAACCAAGAGGCTGCAAGTGGATTTACAAGTGTAAAACTGATGCAGAAGGCAACATCCAAACCTATAAGGCTAGGTTGGTGGCGAAAGGTTATAGACAAATCCAAGGAATTTACTATAATGAAACCTTCTCCCCTATTGCAATGATAAAGTCCATTCGAATTTTACTGGCACTAGCTGCACACTTTGATTATGAGATTTGGCAGATGGATGTCAAAACAGCTTTCCTTAATAGGAACTTCATAGAGGAAGTCTATATGACACAACCTGAGGGGTTTTCATCGAAGGATGATCATAATAAAGTATCCAAGCTTAAACGATCCATTTATGGACTTAAGCGAGCCTCCAGAAGTTGGAATATATGATTTGATTAGACAATCAAAGAATTTAACTTCATCAAAAATGTAAACGAGCCTTGTGTTTACAGGAAAAGTAGTAAGAGTGCTGTTGTATTTCTTGTATTATATGTCAATGACATATTAATCATCGAGAATGATATTCCCATGATGCAAGCCACCAAGCAATGGTTATCTCTGAATTTCTCCATGAATGATTTGGGAGAAGCAGCCTACATCCTCAGCATTAATGATAAGGAAAGATCTAGATGGTTGATGTATAGGAAGCTACAAATTGAGCAATAAACTACTTTAGTAAAAGACAAGCCTAATTCTGTATTTATTATTTCATTGTGAGGATTTCCAAGGTTTGGAAGGAAGAGGGGCAGATTATGTTTCCTTAGCTAGATCAAGACTTCATGGTAACATTCGTTATATATGGAACTAATCGGAGTAACTGTAGGTTGAGGAGTAAATGGCATAGTTCTATAGATTTCTCATAAATTTAGTAGCGGTAATAACTCGTGACCCAAGGAATAAGGATTACATTTCTGAATGCTACTCAGTTTTAGGTATATGACAGCATCTTAGGTAACAAATAATGCATGATAGTTTAGTCGCCCAGTTAACACGTGGATTAGGATTGGGGACGAATCCATTTTAAGGGGGGTGAATGTAACACCCTGATCGAACCTATCATAGTCGGTAGAGTGACTCATCATGCATAAAACCTTAGAACTCATAAAATAATATAAAAAAAATAGGGTTCGCACCTTAAGAATCTTATACGGAAGTCCCGGATAATTTTTAGTTTCAATACCTCATTTTAGCTTAATAGAGACAACAAGCTAGTTTTAGTAATCTGGACGTAAGATTTTTGTCTGATATCTGATTTTCATGAATTCTATATCATCAGAAAGTTAAGACTAAGACCTACAACTTCCTTGTTAAACATATTCCATAATTCGGACCCGAACTATGTCAAAAATACAAGTCAAAATCGCATGAATAGTGTTACACGTGGACTACTCTAGAAATCTCCACATTTTTCTTATTTTTACCATTATTTTATTAATAAAATTCAGCATTCACTTATAAATAACACACTATTCATCATCCTCTAATTTTTTCAAAGAAAAAAAAATGTGAGATGGTTTTGAAAAAAGAGAGAGCTCAATTCTTTTGTAACATCCCCCTCCTTGGAGATGTTATCGGCAGGGAATATGCCACAATATTCCCCTGAGCCTCTGACTTTCTGAATCTGATCAACACTACTAATCTCATGTCAAATACAAACTCATACATGAGACCATTGCCTAACTCAATAACACTAAATAAATGCAACTTATAACTGTATGCTTAATAATACTTCTTTGTAGAACTCTGTTCATAGACACCTTGACTTATAACACAAATAATCGCAATTATACAAGTAACTGATACATGACTTTACTAGACTCTGACTGAACTCTGTCTCTACCTTGACCTAGTAAAACCAATACCTCAATGACTGCCATCAGTATCCACCCTCTCGAGCTCATCCTTGCGGTATTCCTATAAAATAGATAAATTGGTAGCAGGAGGTTAGATCGTTTGAATGACCTAATGAATGGACAGTTTAAAATGAAAAGTGAAATACTTTATGAAATCCATTGTTCTAAAACCGGAATCTTTCAAGAAATCTTTTTTTTTTAAAACTCTTTCTTTTTTGAAAATAGATCTCTTACTAAAAAAACCTTTCTGAAAACCTTTCTTTCTATAAAACTCTTATATATTCTGTAAAACTGAGTTCTCTTGAAAACTCTTTCATAAAAATTATCATTTCTGAAAATCATAACATTAAAAATCTTATTTTTGAAAATATGTCTCTGTAAATCTATCTATGTAAATCTGGACGTATGAGGGCATTATGTCTCGTCGTCCCCCCATACATCTAAACTGGTGGTCTTGGGACGTTATGTCTCGCCGTCCTCCAAGCCATTGAACTGGAGCCTGGGGTGCGGATCTATGCTACCCTTCTGACTCTGAATCTAGGGTCTAGGGGTGTTACGTCCCTATGTCCCCTAGTCCTGAATCTAGGATCTAAGGGCATTTGTCATCCCTAGTCCTAAAATATGCGTGCACACATTCTGAATCCGTAAATTCCAGTATCTGTACGAAGTTACAACTGATGTGGGTTTTTCCCCCATGCCAATGAAAATCAAAGAAATCATGCTTTTAAATCAATCTTTCTAATACATTTCTTAAAATATTCTTATTCATAAAACATATGTAAATAAACTTGGCTAACACTCTATATGCGGAAAAGTAAGTTTCAATTCAAAAACATAAGTAAATACAACTTGAGAAAATGGTCCACTCACATATATGGAATCTGGTTGGCATTATGTGTTTTGCCGAAGAAAGTTGTGGTTCCTGCGATAATCTATAATTGATAAACTTAATTAGTATTCAAGTCATGAATTATGCATGTAACATTAAATAATGTGTGTACATGCTGTATGGTGACCTGTAACATCCTAAGTTGCAATAGAAATGAAATGAATATGTTTCTGTTACGAATCACGATGTCAGGTCGGGAGCATCGTGATGTCTATACAAGCAGACTCAGGCAGAGAGCTTCTTCTTGCTATGCGTCATGACACTGGGTGTAGGGCATCATGACACTCACACAATCAATCATGAGGCTTCCACACGACCGACCTGAGTATCCATAAGATCAACCCGAGTCTCCACACGACCGACCCCGGTCTCCATAAGAATGACCCGAGTTTCCACACGACCGACTCGAGTCTTTCAAATGACCGACCTTAGGCAAACACATAATCGACCCAAGGTAGAGGGTATATTCATGTTCAGTGTGACTCCCACACGCACAAACTCGAGTCCTCCACATGATCGACCAGAATCCTCCACACGACCGACCTGAATCCTCCATATGATTGACCAGCGGCAGAGGGCATTCAGATGGTCAGTGTCACGACCCTAGCCCGTGCACGTCACGATGCTAGCCCGATTTCAGGGCCAGATACTAGTTCTCCATCATTACTGTCCAAGGAATTCCAACCATCACACTAACACATTCAGTTAAGTGCTTCCCTAAACTTCAACATTGATCAAAACTCATCGCATATCTACAACCCAAACACAAACCATTATCTAATACCATTAAATCAGCAACTCTAATCCCCCCTATCACATTCATACACATAAAAGCTTCATTTCATGTTAATACCATCAAGACACTACTCAAAATGTATGTTAATAACTCTACCAATGCCAATTATGCAATTCTCATTGCTAGGTATGCAAAGTGCGAATTGGGGTTTCCTTTATCAAGCTTAAAACTAAAATTAGAAGATGATTAGAACTTACTTTGTGTTCCTTGGAGCTTGGAAATCATCATCCTCTCATCCAAATTCCCACGTGAGTGAAGAAAATTTGGAAAGCTTTCTTGAACCCTTACCCACGTTTTTGGCTAATGAGAGAGATTAGTGAATAATGTTCTATTAATAGGAAAATGGGCTGATTTTTGTAATGAAATGGGCGGCTAAGATTGTGCCACATCACCCGATTCTAGCTCATTCTCGAATTTCACTATAGCAGCCACGGAAATCATGATTTTTGACCTATTTCTGATCTGAATTTGGAAAACTATCCAAAGTAAAAGTTGTATGTTTCGGTCTTAGATTTCTGAAGATATAAAATTGATAAATATCAAAGATCATATGAAAAATTTATGCCCCAAATACTAAAGGCCTTTAAGAATAGAACGTAAGCTAAATTCTGCATCGGAACTGCAAGGAATTTATCGAGTTTCCCAAAGGTCATTTCATGAGCACGTATATGCTTGAACATGATTTTCATCATGTATTATGCCATCCATAACTTACTAGTCGTCGGGATTACCGGGGTGTTATATATTTTCTTTCCCTTATGCGTCCTTGAAGGAAAATGATGACTCCAAGCTCCAACCCATGCTAACTATCGGCAGAAACCGTAACTTTCTTCGACATTGTGAAGTAGTGTTAGTCAGTTCCCAAATCTGTGAGTGGATACTTTCTTTTCATAATGTTTTCTTGATTTTATAAAGTAATATGAATTTGATTTGATGATATCTAAGTTATATTTTGAGATAATGCTAAAATTATTGAATTATTTTCGATAAGTTTAAAACTGTTTTCATATCATCAAATCAAATTTGCTTAACTCCGGGCATTAGGCTTAATTTATTATTTATCATAAAAAAAAATAACTTATTATTTTCCAGGACCATCCTGAAAATTTATTCCCAATTTTGAAAATTAAAGCATTTAATTACATTTTCCCTAGGATATGAATTAAACGTCAATCTTTCAATTTTATCTTGACTTTAATAGTCCAACTATTTAATCAATGATTAAGGTACCATTAATTATAATAATTATTGTAGTCAAACTATTTTAATCAACTATAATTAATTAAATCAAATATATTGATTATTATAATCCAATTATATAATCAAATATAAATGAATAGTTTGAATATATAGTCCAACTATTTATTAAAACAACAATTTAAATATTAGTCCAACTAACATTTAATACGTTTGACGAATATATTGTTTGAGCGCGTATGGCGAGTAATTGAACGAATATTGAAAATTTAATTCTTGCCTCCCACTATTTTTCGGCGAGCCTCTAACCCTCTGTCGAGTACTCGGGAAACCGTATTTCCTAGTGGGCTAGGATCCCGTTAAATATCACACAATCTTGACTTTGGCCAACAAATTGTATGATAATTAACTAGGTAGATCTCTAAGATCGATTGGATCCAATCCAATTCCTAGATCCGGCAGGCGGACATCCAAGTCCTAAACATATATCTTATATATGCCAATACATCCAATGTATTACCTAACCTTTTTCCTCTGAATCAACTAAGCCTTGGCTTTGGCACAACAAACTTAGTGATCCCAGTCAAGCGCGACCCATTGACCATGGAAAGCTTCGTAATCAATGTCGATGGACAAGAAGTGGTCTTGACTTTGGCCAACAAACCACAACTTGGACAAGACACTGACATGTAACAAAGCCTTCGTGATTCAAACACATCTTCGACATACAAAGGCCTTGACTTTGGCCAACAAACCAATGCCGTCTTAGATCTTGAGTGAGAATCACTCAATGGAAGGAAAGACGCTTAATATTTAGCGAGGGTTTTTCGCGTGCAATTTGGCAACCAATTTATTATCTTTGTTAAGGTCTCATCATCATACACCCTTAAGCATGCATTCTAAATACATAATAAAGCGTATATGAAAAGTAATAATGATATGCGGATGGATACTTTACACAATGATCCTAGATCAAATCTCTCACTTTCTCTCTCCCGCTAGCACAAATATTTCTTCTACCCGTTACACTACACTTCTAAAGAAACCTCATTTACATTGAGGGAAATAGGTGAGAAGAGAATACAAAGAATATGAGGTGATAAGGCTGGACACGCAGGTCCAATTAATAAATCAAATTTATTACACAATTTCTAAAATTGTCCCACCCATCTAATATCCATCTGATATACATTATTCGTGCATCGCAACCATGTATTCGCACAAGCATGTTATCAATCAATCTAATCAAATTAATTAATCTGATAATTAGTGACCATCCAATTTTCAAACAACGATTTGATTTTGCTCGAGTCAAACTCATTTTTGCGAATAATTACTCAAAGTACGAATTCTTGAATTAAATTAAGCTACAACATTAAATCAAATTTAATATGTATTTAATACTAATTCACTTATTTAATTCCAAATTAAACAACACACTTTATTTAAACGAACCATTTCCGACTTAAATTCCAAATTTAATCGTTACGGGTCTCAAATCCCGATTAACGTCCAACATCAATTTAATTAAAGTCTAATGGGCTTTTAATTAATTTCTTAAGGCGTGGACTTTTTGTCAACTCGGGTCAAACCGATAACCAAAGTCCAATCCGGGAATTACCCCATAAGTCTTTAAATTAATTTTAGCCCAGTAGGCCCAATTAAATTACAAAGGTCCATTAAGTCGCATTTGGGCTTTATGGATGCGGTTTTGGGCCCAATTGGATCCAATCCAATTTACCTTAACCCAAATTTGCACAACAAAGTCCAATAAGCCCAATAACAACATTAAAGGCCCAAATCCAATTTCAAGCCCAATTTAATTAAACACAAAAATTCCAAATTTCCCATTTAATTAAACTAAAGTGTATTAACATAATTAATCACCCAAATCATTATTTCCAAAACATAAATTAGGCTAATTAATCATGCTCAAATACATCAATTAGTGTCCAACACAAATTAATCAAAATCAAACCCAAATCATGCTCAAAGTCTCGGCAATATAAGGATTTTCAAAATCGATTCGGTTTCAATCAAATTAAATCCGCAATCAACATTTCCCGATTGTTTCCAACTCATCTAATGATCAACGAAACAAAATCCCAAGACATTAGGGCATAGAGACCTCTCGGCCAACTCAAAAATTTGGGGAAATTTTGTTCCAAACAACATTTCATTAAATTGATCCAATCAATCTTATATTAAACATGTTATAAGCATACTCAAACATCCAATTAATTCAAATCATGCTCAAACACATTTTTACCCAAATTTTAACCCTATGTTAAATTTCATGCTTTTACTCGCTATGATACCATTGTTGGAGTTTCTAGGTCCATAGGATCGAATAATAAGCAATGAAAAGGTGCGAATACAAATCAAGAAAGTCGCGGAATACTTACATCGAGCGGTTGAGCGACGCTTTGGGCAACAAAAATTATGTTTTCTGCCTCTGTAATGTGCGTGAACTGCAGCAGCTCAACTCACTGGTTTGCGCCATTTTGAGGATCATCTTCGAGCTCCAAGCTTCGTCGAACGATTCCTGGCTCATGGGTGGACTTCCCTATCACCTTCGTATGTCTCTCGGAGTGCTAGCTCTTTTGATTTTGCCATAAAATCAAGCACTTGTGCTTCCCTTTGCTCGGTCACTGCCCAGCAAAACCAGAATAATTTTCACAGCCCTTTGGGCGTGAGTGATGAAGTGAGAATGGAGGAGAGAGAGAGATTTATGTGTTGTTTTTTTTTAGCAAAAAAAAAATGGTAATATATTTCCAAAACCATTACCAAATTTTTCCCTCCAAAACAAAACATTAAATGCCAACCACACACATCAACTTGCCATCAATCCATCACTCAATGAATAGTGACTGGCGTCAATCACTCAAAGTGAAAGACATCCATCACTTGATTGACGAATGATGTGATGCTAGTTGCGACTAGCGATTTGAAGCTTGATTTGATTTGCCGCACTCGAATTCGAAATGCGAATGCGCTCGCAAATAATCTCGGGCTTGGGTTCGCTAATTCTAAATTAATGAATTTTTCGTTCCGTCGTAATTAAATGATTACGCCTAGCGAAGTCACTATTCACGTCGCTAACGAATTAATTCTAAATTAATTCATTCGCCCGATTTAAAATCTAATTTTAATTCCGCGTCGAAATCCAATTTCATTTAATATATCTAATATATTAATTCCTCGATTAATTCCAAATTAATCGTTCTCTCTCTTTAATTGATATTTTATCCTAGATAAAATATCTCCGTAATTAATCCCTGATTAATTTTCTCTCTCATCATTAATTAATCCCAGATTAATATAAAGTGCTAGTCATACGTCATCGGTGAATCTTTTGGAAGCGACCCATGAGATCCCCAGATATGTTGGCAGTAAATATGGTCGTCGGACTATCCGAACACGTAAGTACCAAGTACTACATTTTACCGATTTACAAGACAAGGTTGGCCTCTAGCAAAGCGCCATGCCTACCCAATTCTCCGGAAATATCCTTACAGGAATAAGGATCTATATCAAGCGTAGTATACCGTAGTATTGCGTATTTCTGTCCAGCATCAGATGATCACATGCAAGGCCTGGGGCTGGTACAGTGTCTGCCCCGTACGATGCATATATCGGATAACGAGCAACTAGTCTCTTTAGAATCGAATAATCATGACCAAGTTATATTATCCCAACGGTTGCAACCTTTATAGAGTACCAGTTCTGTATCCCTGCGCGATCATCAACTCCATATGACTGGAGTGACACTTCCATCTTGACATCACACCCAACACACTACGATTCTCGATATACCCAGAATTGGCGTACAAAGGAACCGGTTAAAGCCCTGGACGACCTCAACCAAAGTATATTGATTGTCATATGCATTGGCGGTGCAAGTCTCAGGTTAAGACCAAATACACCTACCCTGATTTCGGACTTCCATAGACACGTAGTCATACTACCAATAGAATCTGAGGGGGTCTATCCAGAGCGAAGCTGTTTCCCGTACCATCGGTGAAACACAACCTCCTATTACACTGGCATGAGTATCCTATACACAAATATACGAGAACTATGCCGTTGTGCCCTCACAACGCGCACAAGTGTAATGATTTATCCTCCTTTTACGTATTCATCGATGTCCAATCTCGATAATACTCTGACTAGGGATATTTAATGATTTATCCTTCGTGGATTGATACTGTCTCATATCATTCTCAATCCAGGAACAAATCATAAGGACCTCTCATCATTTATATATCTAGGTGATCTAATCACAAATGATAAGAGTGCAATCTCCTTTGTCACATAGTTAATTTGTACAACAACACCATGATCTGTACAAATAGTGACGCTATGGGTCATAATTGTCCAACAGGGGCGAGGCCCATATCAGTATCAGTTGGGGGCGACCCCACATCAATATTAGTTTGGGGATGAGTCCCAGGGCCGAGGCCCACATCAGCATCAGTTTGGGGATGAGTCACAGGGCCGAGGCCTACATTAGTATCAGTTTGGGGATGAGTCTCAGGGCCGAGGCCCACATCAGTATCAGTTTATGGGTGAGGCCCACATCCGCATCAGTTTGGGGGCGAGGCCCACATTAGTGTTAGTTTAGGGGTGAGGCCCACATCGGTATCGGTTCGAGGGTCGAGGCCCACATCAGCATCATGCATCCATACATACATACATACATGCATACATATCATATACATACAATTTTTGTTTTGTATATCGCAGGTTTTTGAAGAAAAAATAGAAGGTGGCAAAGACAAGCCGATCAGAAGCATCAATATACTAGCATTAGTTTGGGGATGCGTCTCAGGGGGCGAGGCCTACATCAATACTAGCAGCAGTTTTGGAGATGCGTCCCGGGGAATAAAGCCCACGGTTAACACAGTCAGGGGAATATAGCCCTATCTTTACACAGTTCGGGAACAAGGCCCAGGGGAATAACGCCCTATCTTGAAACAGTTCGGGAATAAAGCCCAGGTGAATAAAGCCCTATCTTAACACAGTTCGGGAACAAAGCCTAGGGGAATAAAGCCCACTTTCAAAACAACTCGGGAATAAAGCCCAGGGGAATAAAGCCCTATCTTAACACATTTCGGGAACAAAGCCTATGGAAATAAAGTCCACTTTCAAAACAACTCGGGAATAAAGCCCTATCTTAACACAGTTCGGGAACAAGGCCCAGGGGAATAAAGCTCTATCTTAACACAGCTCGGGAATAAAGCCTAGAGGAATAAAGCCCTATCTTAACACAATTCGGGAACAAGGCCCAGGAGAATAACGCCTTATCTTGATACAGTTTGGAAAAAATGCTAAAGGAATAAAGCCCACCTTCAATACAGTTCGGGAACAAGGCCTAGGGGAATAAAGCCTTATCTTTACACGGTTCAGGAGCAAAGCCTATAGGAATAAAGCCCGCTTGCAAAACAGCTTGGGAATAAAGCCTAGGAGAATAAAGCTCTCTCTCAACGCAGTTCGGGAATAAAGCCCAGAGGTCAAAGCATCTCAGGATAACAAGTAAGTTAAGCAACAGCTGGCGAGCCAGGTAAGTGAAAATGCATTGCATAACTTTGATAGGATTGTCACTGTTACACATTACACAAGTCCATCAAAGTGGGGACGACTGTAGGCACTGTATTTTTTTGCATGTGAGTCCTTATGATGAGTCTCATTTGGAGGCACTACCTTTTTAGTCGAGGTAGTTGGCGGAAACGGTTGTCGGAAGGGAATCGGTATTTTGTTTAAATTTTATTCACTTGTTTAGCTCCAGGCTCACTCGTTGGACCTCCGTTTTAAAGCACCTTTAGCCTAAAAAACCCTCAAACCATTTAACCTTGGCCCAAACCCACTCACCAAGCCAACACAACACCTAACCCACCAAGACAAGCCACACGCCCAAGCCTTGGCCCACACGCCCAAGCCCACTTAAAACACATCCAAATTAATTAAATATATATTTAACACATGTGGCAAAATTAAATAAAATCTAGAAAATCATATACCAAATTAAAATAAAAATCTAAATAATTGCCTACCTAATTAATATAAATCAAATATTTTAACTTCCTAAATAAAACAAATCATGTCCCCAATTAACTTGATTTCTTCCCCTTTTTAAATAATAAAATCCATCCCTATTTTGCATGATTTTTGTTTCCTTTTGAGATCCCATGCACAAACAAAAAAACCCTAATACCCAACTACAAAAAAGAGCACAAACTTCAACCCTTGCTCCTCCGGCTCAGACGGCAAAAACAAAAAAATATAAACCAAGGCTCTCTCTCTCTCACGGCAGTGACCAAAAGAAAAACAAAACAAAAAAACCAAAAATCCTCTCCCTTCAAATAGACAAACCCCCTCTCTCTCGGCATTACACACATAAAAAAAAAAAACAAGTAAACCCTAAAACCTTAAACACAGTAGCATAGCCCCTCAACACAGCACGTAGCAAGCCCCTTAAGAACCCGCATCAACACGTAACAACCTCAACACCTTCACGCCAACAACCCCTTTGCCTTCACAAAATTTGCTTCAATCCACGCCACATTCACTAAACTAGTGATAGCCTCAACACGTAGAAGCCACAAATAAACAACATTCACAAATCCGCCATGAGCCCTTTTCACGCCACTAGCCCCTAACCCTCACTGACACGCACACACTCACTCACTAGCACAACATTCACGCCTTTTACCATCACTCACAAACTGACACAGCACATTCATAGCTCTCTCTCACGCACCATAAGCTTCACGCCAACCTGCACACACAAATAAGTCACGTCCCAAATCCACGACACTTGCCCTTTTTTACACACTGAACACAATAACCCCCCTAAGCAACCGAAAAAATAAACCCTAAGGCACTACCACGCCCTTCACAAATAAGGCCACCTCACGCCAGTAAGTCACTCATTACCTCACGTAAACCCCTCCACTGTTCACGTACCTGACTCCTCAGCAGCCATTCCATTTCACGCATAAACTGTCCAGAAATTGCTCTGTTAACACTACAAAAAACTTCCCAGAAACTGTCCCCAAACCAGTCCAAATAACCCACAAAACAGTTCCCAAATTACCAAAAACAGTGAACCAAAACTGCCCAAATCAGTAGCCTTAACACACCTGAAACAGTGACCAGAAAATACAAAGAAAACAACAGCAAAACGGAGTGAAAACATCGACCAAAATAGCAAAACAGTGAGCTAAGACGTTAATCCAGTGAACCGGAAGAGTTGCGGAGTGATAGCCCTTTCGACGGCCGTGAAACGCGAGTCCGAAAGTCGACATAAAAGGTTAGACCTGAGGGTACTTTTCCTATTATTTCCATCTATCTTTTTAATTGTTTTATTCATTTTTATCGCATGAGAGTTTTTTATTGGTGCATGATTGTGGCCCTTGAATAAATGGAAGATATATGTATTGTGGAATGATGTATGTTGTGGCCCTTGATAAAATGAAAAATGTGTCGCCTCTTGTGGTATATAGGATGGAAACCCGGACATAAATTTCATAGCCGATCCGAATGGACGGTAGTATGATCTGTACTCGGGATACAACTCCACTTACCACTTGAGTAAACGGTGCATATTTCGTTTTATGTTGTTTTGATTTGTTTATTATTTGCTACTTGATTTCCGCATGTTATTTGTTTATGTAATGATGAGATAAAGCGTAAGGGCTTAGTAAGTGCGATTAAAGGTCCTTTATTTTGAGAGGTTAAAATCCTTTACCACGATGCTTTGCCGCGCCAGATGATGTATATTCGGTGAATGTGAGATATGTTCAATCGGGTATACGAAGTCCGGTATTGTTGTCTTTATTTCTTATATGCATCGTGTTATTAGCGTATGGGCTTAGTAAGTGCGATTAAAGGTCCTCTATTTTGAGAGGTTAAAATCCTTTACCACGATGCTTTGCCGCGCCGGATAATGTATATTCGATTGGATGTGAGATATGTTCAATCGGATACACGAAGTCCGATATCATTGTCTTTACTTTTTATATATGTATTGTGTTGTTTGTGCATGAGCTTAGTAAGTGGGATTAAAGGTCCTCTAAGTCAAGGGGTTAAAAGCCTTTACCACGATGCTTTGCCACGCCTCTTACTATGTCATTTATCCTTTTGCACATCGTTGCTTTATTTACGCATGCATTACGAAGTTCCATATAGTTATCTTTATCTTTGTACGTATTGTAATGAAAAGCGCATGGGCTTATTATGTTGGACTAAAAGGTTCTCCATTTGGGGGAAGAAAATCCTAAAAGGCTACCTTTACCACGATATTTGCCGCGTCTTTCATCTATTGATTACATCATCTACCTTTGTCTTGGCTCGATCTATTATCATTTGTGTACCCATGTTATGATAGCATTTAGGCATTATTTCTCATGGTATTTAGGATGGAAACCCGGACATAAATTTCATAGCCGATTCTGAATGAACGGTAGTATGATCTGTACTCGAGATAAAATTCCACGTACCACTTGGAAAAATGCCCACGTGTGTGTTTGTGTCAATATTAGTTATCTTCTTTTGCATCACATCATATCATGTTCACTTTAATTCTTAATTGCCTCCTTAATTGTCTTTTTTACATTATGTACCTAGTTGACTCTCTTACTTACACATGAATATGTAATGGCTATTTGTTTATGTTTCCGCATATATAAGTATGGTATGTTTATGAAATTACATGTTCGCCATTATTTGATTCGCTTTTATGTGCGCTTGTGTGATTAGTGTGCGCTTGCGATTTCATGAATACAATATGCTTATGAAGTTGTATGTTTGTCGCTACTTTGATTCACTTTCGAGCATGAAGACTTAGATGTAAGATGTATGCAAATTTAGGTGTAAGTTTTATTTTTGTGCATATGAACTTAGAAGCATAATACTCTTTGAAATAGGTGTTACTTAGGCTTGACTAAATTATTGCATAAATCTTTTCATTACAAGTGACATAAGTAAGGGACCATTCTGAACCCAACGGTTTGAGGTCTTCCCTTGCGAGGGGTGAGTGCGGCCTTAAATCTCATTTTCCTGGTTCACACCGGGTGGGGACTCCATTATTCTCCAGTGTAGTCCCCCGCGGGCTACTCCGTACTCCCAACTAGGCCGCGAGCCTAGAACATCATGTGTCGCCCAAATTCTATGTTCCCACACTAGGCATATGTGGGATGATACCAAACTAAAACCCAAATCGGATAAGTGTCTATTTGTGGGTTATCCTAGGGTAACCAAAGTATAGTACTTATACAACTCACAATAGAATAATTTAATTGTTGCTCTCCATGCGGTTTTCCTAATCGGAATACCAATATGCAGTGGTAAGTGGAGGAAAGTAAAACTCGATGAAAATCGGAGTAATACTATTCTAGGCACCGATTCCTTAACGGAACACAAACAGTTCACCAGGGATGAAACTATACCACAATCTTTGAATACACAAGAACTGCGTAAGTCAGAGAGAGTCAGAAAACAACCTGTGAGGTATGGTTTCTGATCTTAGCTCATGAAGATGACAATCTTATTGAGGAACACGAACCGACTACGTATGAGGAAGTGATACAAGGTATCGACTCCCTATTTTGGCAGAGTGCCATGATGTCTGAAATGGATTCCATGTATACCAACCAAGTTTAGACACTGGTTGATGTACCGGAAGGCATTGTGCCTATTGGTACTATATAAGTCTTCAAGGAAGACATATATTATGGCAACATACAAACGTACAAAGCTAGGCTTGTAGCGAAAAGGTATCGTTATCAACATTGTGTCGATTACGACGAAACCTTTTACTCGTTGCCATGGTTAAATCCATTTAGATAATGCTTACTGATGCTGCATGTTTCATTTATGAAATATGGCAGCTGAACGTCAAAATCGCATTCCTTAAACGGAAACCTTTTGGAGGATGTTTACAACATCCTGACTGTTTTATTGTACCAAAACATGCAAACAAGGTTTGCAAGTTAAATCGATCCATTTATGGATTGAAGCAAGCATTGCGTTCTTGGAATTATCATTTTGATGTAATCATAATGATATATGATTTAATTCAAAATGAAAATAATTCTTGTGTATATAAAGAGGTTAGTGGGAGCGCACTGACAATGATTGTCCTATAAAATGATGATATATCATCTCTTGGAAATGACATTCCCATAATACAATCGGTGAAAGCTTGGCTTTCATAAAAAATTCTCCATATAATACTTGGGAGAGACAACTTTTATTCTAGAAATAAGGATCTACTGGGATAGATCTAAAAGTTGTTGACACTCTCTGAGTACTCGTACATTGAAAAATATGTACGTGACCTGGTGTCTCATATGCTTTGAGCATATGGAGTCACAATCAGGCCAATCCAGATGATGGTCACTGGATTGATGTTAAGAACATCCTTAAGTATCTTAGATGAACTAAGGATGCTTTCTTAAGCTATGGAGATGGAGAACTTGAAGTGACTGGGTTCACTGCTGCAAGTTTCCAAACTGACAAAAATGACTATAAGTCGTAATAAGGGTACTATATAGTTTGAATAATGGAACGGTGAGCTGGAAATCTTCCAAGCAAGATACTGTTACCGAATAAAGAACAAAAGCGGAATATTGTTGCAGCTGAGGCACCAATAGAAGCACTTTGGATCTAAATAATCCTAATCAGATTAGGTATAGTTCTGTTAGCAGCTGAGCTAGGCTACAGCACAGGCTAAAGAATTATTGGTCTCATCAACGATCCAAGTATGCACTTCAACTATTCCTCTTATTCGTTCGGATCATACATCGTGGCGATGTGATGATCGAATAAATCACATCAGATGATAACTTTGCATATCCGCTGACGAAAGTGTTTCTCAGCAGAAGTTTGAGCGACCCGTACATAGTTCAAGTGTAAGACACTTGAGTGATTGGCTATAGGCCGAGTGGGAGATTGTTGGACAATTATGACCCATAACATATCACTATTTGTACAGAACATTGTGTTGTTGTATAAATTAACTATGTGACAAGGAAATTGCTATTTTATCATTTGTAATTGGATTACCAAGATACATAAATGATAAAAGTCCATATGATTAGTTCCGGATTAATAAGATATGAGACAGTATTAATCTACTAAGGTTTAGTCATTAAAACATCCATAGTCATAGTATTATCGAGATTGGACATCGATAATGCGGAATAGACTAGTATTGCACTTGTGCGTGTTATGGGAGCATAACGACATAGTTCTCATATATGTGGGTATTGGATACTCATGCAAGTGTAATAGGAGGTTGTGTTTACCGATGGTACGGAAACAGCTTCACTCTGGATAGATCGCTCGGAATTCCATTGGTAGTATGACTATGTGTCTATGGAAGTCTGAATCAGGGTAGGTATATTTGGTCTTACCTGAGACTTGCATCGCTAATACTTGCGACAATCAATATACTTTCGTTTGGTCTTCCAAGGCTTTAACAGATTCTGTGTACGCCTCTTCTGGTTATATTGAGAATCGTAGTGTATCGGGTGTGATGTCAAGATGGAAGTATCACTTCAGTCATATGGAGATTATGGTCACGTAGGATAAGGAATTGGTACTCTTGTATGCTGCAGCTATCGGGATATTATGACTAGGTCATGCCAAGTGGGAGATTGTTGGACAGTTATGACCCATAGCGTCACTATTTGTACAGATCATGGTGTTGTTGTACAAATTAACTATGTGACAAGGAGATTGCGCTCTTATCATTTATGATTAGATCACCTAGATGTATAAATGATAGGAGGTCCCTATGATTAGTTCCTGGATTGAGATGATATGAGACAGTATCAGTCCTCGAAGGATTAATCATTAAAAATCCTTAGTCGTAGTATTATCGAGACTGGACATCGATAATGTGGAATAGATTAGTATTGCACTTGTGCGCGTTGTGGGAGCACAACGGCATAGTTCTCATATATTTAAGTATTGGATACTTATGCAAGTGTGATAGGAGGTTGTGTTTACCGATGGTGCGGAAACAGCTTCGCTCTGGATAGACCCCCCGGGATTCCATTGGTAGTATGACTATGTGTCTATGGAAGTCCGATATCAGGGTAGGTGTATTTGGTCTTAACCTGAGACTTGCATCGCTAATTCTTGCGACAATCGGTATGCTTTAGTTTTGGTCATCCAGGGCTTTAATCGGTTCTGTGTACGCCTTTGCTGGGTTTATTGAGAGTCGTAGTGTATTGGGTGTGATGTCAAGATGGAATTATCACTCCAGTCATAGTGGAGATGATGTCACGTAGGATACGGTACTAGTGCTCTTAAGTACTGCAGTCATCGGGATATTATGACTAGGTCATGTATATCATATAATAGAGACTAGTTACCAGACATCCGACATGTGCTTCGTACGGGGCATACACAGTTCCAGCCCCAGGCCTAGCACGTGACATTCGATACTGGATCACAATACGCAATACTACGTCTACTACGCCTGACATAGATTATATATTCCAGTAAGAATATTTCTGGAGAATTGGGTAGGCACGGTGTTTTGTTAGAAGCCAACAATGTCTTGTAAATCGGTAAGCACGTGGTACGAGGTACGCACGTATTCGGATAATTTGATGACCGTATTTACTGCCAACATATCCAGAGATCTCTTGGGTCGCTTCCCAAAGATTCACCGATGACAGTTGATTCGAATTAGAATTAATCTGGATTAATTAGAGAGAGAATTAATCTGGGATTAATTAAGAGAGAGAAAATTAATCTAGGATTAATTGAGGTATTATTTAATCTGGGATTAAATGTGTTCAGAAAGAGAGAACGCGATTAACTTGGAATTAATCGGTAGAATAAATTTAATAGTTAAATTTGATTTTTCTATTTAATTATTCGTATGGGTTAAAATTAAATAATATATCGGATATATTAATATGATTGGATTACGTTATGAATTAAAGTCAGACTTTAAAACGAATGAACAAATTAATTCTAATTTAAAATTAATTCGTAAACGACGTTCGTAATATATTTACGAGGCATCGTTATTTAATATAATTAGAGTTAATTATTTAGCGACGAGAATTCGTTTATATCGGATTAAACGGATCTGAGCCACGTCAAATGTTCGTAGAGACATTTGAATTTTGAATTCAAATGTGGGGCCCACTTTAAATGTGGTAGTTGGGAGAGTGGTTGGCATTTATGCCATACCATCCACTTTCCAACCACCTTGGAATGGTTTTGGCAAAACCATTTACCCAACCACCTTGTTTAGGTGAAAAGGGTAAATTGGCTTTTACCAAAACCCTTCTCTCTCTCTCATTTGTGTATGTATCACACAAAACACACTTGGAACAAAATGGAAACCCTAAAATCCTCTCAATGGGCGTGAATGTCCTCCTCCCTCTCTTTGATTTTGTTGCAAAATTAACAAAGCTAGCACTTCATGGAATCAACTAAGGTGATAGGGAAACCAACTCAAAGCTTGGAATCATCAAAGGAAGGATCTTGGAGATCTTATTCCAACAACTCAAAGCTTGGAATCATCAAAGGAAGGATCTTGGAAACCAACTCAAAGCTTGGAATCAACAATGAAGGATCTTGGAGATCTTCTTCTCAAAATATTAAAAGCTCAAATCCATTCAATGTAAGTAATTCAGCAACTTATAATGAATTTATGAACATGTTTTCATGTTTTTTAGATCCTTGGCATGTTCTAGGAACACTAACAATGGTATTAGAGCCAATTGTAAGCATGAAAATTTTAGGGTTCATGAGACTAAAATTTGGGGCTTTTTTGTTTTGAACATGATTCTTTCAAATTGATGATTTGAGCATGCTTAGATTATGTTAACTTAGAGTTGTGCATAATTAGATTTGAGAAAAATTGATTGGATCAAAATTTTTAATTTCTCTTAGCATGGCCGAAATTTCAGTGCAGTCCACTGCAGTTTTTTTTTTTTTTTGTAACATGAAATGATGTGTTTAAATGCATGTTTAAATGTTGATTGTTGGTTTGATTGGATTAGAATCAAAGTCAATAATGTTTATGTTAAAATCAAAGAGCATGTTGAGCATGAAATGATGAATTTAGGATTCAATTTGTGTTGAGCATGAAATGATGTGTTTTGGCTTCAATTTGTGTTGAGCATGAATTGATGGAATAAGCATGAATAATTAAGTTAATTGGTATTTTGGAAATATTGAGTTTAATTAATTAATCATGGCTAATACACTTTAATTAAAATAATTGTGATATTTGGAATAATATAATTATGTTAATAAGCCTTTAATTATGAATTGGGCTAAAAGTGTGAATTTGGGCTTAATGGGTTGGTTTGACTAAGTTTGGTTTTGGACTTTTGGATTGGATCCAATTGGGCCCAAAACCAATTCCATAAAGTCCAAATATATCACTTGACCCTTTAAAGAATTTAATTGGGCCTAAATTAATTTGTAGGCAATAGGGTGATTCCTATTGGGCCTTGGCATTTTGGGTTTGACCCATTATGGCCAAAGCTCATGCCTTAAGAATTAATTAAAAGCCCATTGGACTTTAATTAAAAAGGACATTGGATGTTATTGGGCCTTTGAGACCCATTAAGATTGGATTTGGAATCCAAGTCTTTAAGGCTTATAAGTAAGTGTATATATATATATATATAATTTGGAATTAAATTGGAATTAGTATTGAATACAAATAAATTGAATTTAAAGTTGTAGTTCAATATAATTTAAGAATACTTACTTTGAGTATTTATTCTTAAACGAGTTTGACTCACGCAAATCAAATCGTTGTTTGAACATTGGATGGTCATTAATTCAAAGATTAATTAATTGGATTAGATTGATTGAATAACATGGTTTGTATGAATACATAAATGAGGTTTCTTTACTGTATTATGTAATTGGGTATAAATTAGAATCGTTCTTGTCGGGGAGAGGAAATGGAGTGATTTGTTCTAAGAACAATTTGTGACATATCCATCCGTATATCATTATTTATTTATTTATTTATTTATTTATACGCGCTTTATTATGTATTTAGAATGCATGTTTAAGGGTGTATGATAATGAGACCTTAACAAAGATAATAAATTGGTTGCCAATTTTCACGCGAAAAACCCTCACAACATATTAAGTGTTTCCTTCCTTCCGTTGAGTGATGCTTACTCAAGATCCAAAGTTGGCATTGGTTTGTTGGCCAAAGTCAAGACCTTTGTCAATTGCGGATGTGTTTGAATCATGAGAGTTTTGTTCCATATCGGTGTCTTGTCCAAGTCATGATTTGTTGGCCAAAGTCAAGATCACTTCTTGTCCATCGACATTGATTACGAAGCTTTCCATGTCAATGGGTTCCGCTTAACTAGGATCATTAAGTTTGTTGTGCCAAAGCCAAGGCTTAGTTGATTCAGAGGAAAAAGGTTAGGGAATGTATTGGATATATCGACATATATAAGATATATGTTTCGGACTTGGATGTCCACATACTGGATCTAGGAATTGGATGAGATCCAATTCATCTTAGAGATCTACCTAGTTAAGTATCATACAATTTGTTGGCCAAAGTCAAGATTGTGTGTTATTTAACGGGATCCTAGCCCACTAGGAAACTAGGTTTCCCGAGTACTCCACAGAAGGTTAGAGGCTCCCCGAAAAATAGTGGGAGGCATGTATTAAATTTGCAATATTCGTTTAATTACTTGTCATACACGCTCAATCAAATATCATTCGTCAAATAAATTAAATGTTAGTTGGACTAATATTTAATAGTTGTTTTAATTAAACAGTTGGACTGTATTCAAACTACTTCATTTATAGTTGATTATATAATTGGATTATAGTAATCAATATATTTGAACTTTACCCTTCATTCATAGTTGATTATATAATTGGATTATAGTAATCAATATATTTGAATTTTACCGATCATTTATAGTTGATTATATAATTGGATTATAGTAATCAATATATTTGATTTTAACCAATAAAATTGTAATTAGTTATATAGTTAGACTATAGTAATCATTACATTAGATTGTACCCGAAATCGTTGATTTAATAGTTGGACTATTAGAATCAAGATTAAACTGAAAGATTAGTGTTAAACATAATCCTAGGAAAATATGTTTAAACGACTTTAATTTTCAAATTGGGAATAAAATTTCAGGATAGTCCTGAAAACTAAGAAGTTATTTTATTTGATAAAATAACAACTTAGGCCTAAGCCAGGAGTTAAGAAATAGTAGAGCATGATCTTTGGAAGATTCATGGGATGATAACTTTAGTGCTTAATCCATTATGATTGCCATAAAGACTCTTTAATTTCCTAATCAGAACTAAGGATTAGATCCTTAAAGTTTGATGAAGAAATTGAAGGATCTTCATAGATCTATTCTTAGATCTTAGAAGTATTAAATTGCAATTAATAACTCTTGGAGAGTTAATGGCCATTCTCAAGGAGACAAAGCCAAAGTTTGCAATAAGGCAAGTAGCGCAAGGCGCATCTTACTTCAATATTCTAGAAGGCCAAGGCTTGGAAAAGGCTTCTAGAATGTAGAAAATGGCAAAGGTGAAATCATTATAGTCTTCTAGGAAGATAAATGACATATCCCAAGATGTCTACCTAAACTGTGGCAAACGGAGTCATTGAAGCGTGACTGCCATATGAATAAGGCAGACATGAAGGAAGTGAAGAGGGGCAAGGCTCCGGCTTCAACCATGTTTGTCATAAACATGTTCACTAATAGTATTAAAATTGAATTTTAGATACTAAGTGTGATACATAAATATATGTACTGGTGTGCAAAATCTGCTATGAGCAGGATACTGACTTCAAATGAGATTAATCTGCGAATGGGAAACGGGACGACAATCGTTGTTTTAACCGTAGATACCTAAGTTTAGGAACTACCATTCGGGTATGTACTTAAATTAGGAAACTGTTAAAATGTAACTAGTTTGACTAGAAACATTTATCTCTATATCGTGTATAACTTGTTGCGAGTATACCTTTATATTCTAGAGCACTAAAGTGTTTTATTTTATAAAGATGATATTGAGATAAACACATTAGATGTGAATAACAGTATTTATATTTTGAATATAAATAAATCTCAAACATATAACGTGACAAACAAATAGATCAAACTGATTTGATCAGAAGAACATATTGTGGCATTGTTGTCTGAGACACAATGAAACAAGACTCGTATATCCACACTTTTGAAGAATGGGTACTCGGACTGATTTGATTCCATTCAAATGAAGTCTACGAATCTAGTTTATTGGGCAAAGTGCCTAAAACAACTTTACTTGGTAAAAGTGTAAGTGCTACCGATCTATTAGCCCTTGTTCACAGTGACATAAGTGGGCCCATGTCTAGCTAGGCTAGAGGTGGATATGAATATTTCGTGACCTTTACGGATGTGGCATCGCGTTATGGTTGTGTTTCTTTTAAAGAACATAAATCAGAAACTTTTGGAGTTTCGACACGAAATAGACAAACAGATCGGCTAAAGTATTAAAACATCACGGTTTGACCATGATGAAAATACTTAAGCAATAAGTTTCTCAAATACTTGAAAGAGTATAGTATTCTTTCACTGAGGACTCCTCCCGGAACACGTCAGTTTGACGATGTATCCGAACGGAGAAACCAAATTTTGTTGAACATGATAAGGTTAATCATGAGTCGCTCTGAGCTACCATTTTCCTTCAAAGGATAAGCATTAACAGTGCAATACTTATTTTGAATAAGATTCCATGAAAATCTGTTTGACAGACTTCATAATAGATATGAACAGGAAAGAAACTGGGTTTTCTCATTCCTGTTGATTTGGGAATGCTAAGCATATGTTTGGATGATACCAAACAAGAACCCAAATTGGATAAGTGCCAATTGTAGGTTATCCTAGGGAAACCAAAGTATAGTACTTATACAACTCACTTGAGAACAATGTAATTGTTGCTCACCATGCGGTTTTCCTAAAAGGAATACCGATATGCATTGGTAAGTGGGAGGATAGTAAAACTCGATGAAAATCAGAGTTATACTGTTCAAGGCACCAAGTCCTTAATGGAACACGAACAGTTCATCATGGATGAAACTATACCAGTAATCTTCGAATACACAAGAACCGCGTAGATCGGAGAGTGTCAGAAATAACCTGGGGTATGGGTTTCTGATCTCACCTCATAAAGATATCAATCTTTTGAGAAATACCAATTGACTACGTATGAGGAAGTGATACAAGATATCGACTCCCTATTATGGCAAAGTGCCATGAGTCCGAAATGGATTCTATGTATATCAACTATGTTTGGACACTAGTTGTTGTACCGCAAGGCATTGTGCCTATTGGTACTATATATGTCTTCAAGGAAGACATACGTGGATGGCAGCATACCAACGTACTAAGCTAGGCTTGTAGTGGAAAGGTATCGTTATCAACATTGTGTTGATTACAATGAAACCTTTTACCTGTTGCCATTGATAAATCCATTTGATAATACTTGCTGATACTGCATGTTTCATTCATGAAATATGGCTGTTGAACGTCAAAAATCGCTTTCCTTAAACGGAAACCTCTTTGGAGGATGTTATAACATCCTGACGGTTTCGTCGTACCAAAACTAGCAAACAAGGTTTGCAGGTTATTCGATCCATGTTTTGATTGAAGCAAGCATTAGGTTTTTGGAACTATCGTTTTGATGTAATCGTAATAGTGTATGATTTGATTCAAAACGCATATGATTCTTGTGTATATATTGAGGTTAGTGGGAGCGCACTGACAATGATGTCCTAAATAATGATGATATGTCATTTCTTAGAAATGATATTCCCATTTTATAATCGGTGAAAGCTTGGCTTTCATGAAAACTCTCCGTAGAATTCTTGGGAGAATTAACTTTTATTCTAGGAATAAATATCTACTGGGATAGATTTAAAGTTGTTAACACTCTCTGAGAACTCGTACATTGAAAAATATAGGTGACCTGGTGTCTCACACGCTTTGAGCATATGGAGTCACAAACAGGTCAATCCTAGTGATAGTCACTGGATTGATAATAAGAACATCCGTTAGTATCTTAGAGAACTAAGGATGATGTCTTAAACTATGGAGATGGAGAACTTGAAGTGATGGGATCACTGTTGCAAGTTTCTTAACCGATTAAGCGACTAAAAGTCGTAACAATGGTACTATACAGTTTGAATAACGGTACAGTGAGCTGGAAATCTTCCAAGCAAGATGCTGTTGCCGAATAAACAACAAATGCGGGTTATTGCTGCGGCTGAGGCAGTAATAGAAGCCATCTGGGCCATTAACAAATCTAATTAGATTAGATATAGTTCTGTTAGCAGCTGAGCTAGGCTACAGCGCAGAATAAAGAATTAATGGTCTCATCAACGATCCAGATATATACTTCGACTATTCATCTGATTCGTTCGGATCATACATCGTGGCAATGTGATGATCGAATAAATTGCATCAGACGATAATCATACAAATCCGCCGACGAAAGCCTTTCCTCAGCAGTTTGAGCGAACCGTACATAGTTCAGGTGTAAGACACTCGAGTGACTGTCTATAGGCCAAGTGGGAGATTGTTGGACAGTTATGACCCATAGCGTCACTATTTGTACAGATCATGGTGTTGTTGTACAAATTAACTATGTGGCAAGGAGATTGCGCTCTTATCATTTGTGATTAGATCACCTAGATGTATAAATGATAGGAGGTCCATATGATTAGTTCCTGGATTGAGATGATATGAGACAGTATCAGTCCTCGAAGGATTAATCATTAAATATCCCTAGTCGTAGTATTATCGAGACTGGACATCGATAATGCGGAATAGACTAGTATTGCACTTGTGCGCGTTGTGGGAGCACAACGACATAGTTCTCATATATTTAAGTATTGGATACTTATGCAAGTGTGATAGGAGGTTGTGTTTACCGATGGTGCGGAAACAGCTTCGCTCTGGATAGACCCCTCGGGATTCCATTGGTAGTATGACTATGTGCCTATGGAAGTCCGATATCAGGGTAGGTGTATTTGGTCTTAACCTGAGACTTGCATCGCTAATACTTGCGACAATCGGTATGCTTTAGTTTTGGTCGTCCAGGGCTTTAACCGATTCTATGTACGCCTCTGCTGGGTATATTGAGAATCGTAGTATATTGGGTGTGATGTCAAGACGGGAGTATCACTCCAGTCATAGTGGAGATGATGTCACGTAGGATACGGTACTAGTGCTCTTAAGTACTGCAGTCATCGGGATATTATGACTAGGTCGTGTATATCCGATAATAGAGACTAGTTACCAGACATCCGACATGTGCTTCGTACGGGGCAGACACAGTTCCAGCCCCAGGCCTAGCATGTGACATTCGATACTGGATCGCAATACGCAATACTACGTATACTACGCCTAACATAGATTATATATTCCAGTAAGAATATTTCTGGAGAATTGGGTAGGCACGGTGTTTTGCTAGAAGCCAACCATGTCTTGTAAATCGGTAAGCACGTGGTACGAGGTACGCACGTATTCGGATAATCCGATGACCATATTTACTGCCAACATATCCATGGATCTCTTGGGTCGCTTCCCAAAGATTCACCGATGACAGTTGATTCGAATTAGAATTAATGTAGGATTAATTAAAAGAGAGAAAATTAATTTAGGATTAATTGAGGTATTATTTAATCTCTGGTGAATAATAGTCCCTTATATAGTGGACCCAATTGATATTAAGAATGTTGTAGAAGAATGTAGAAAAATGTAGAAAATTTGAGATTTTTCCATTTTGACCCCGAAATCACTATTCATCAGGATTTTGACTTACGTTGTTTATAAGCTCCTGGTTCGAATTTGGCAATATGTTCAACGCAGAGGTTGTAGGTCTCGATCTCAGCTTTCCAACGATATAAAATTTATACAAATTGGAGTTCATACGAAAAAGTTACGCCCCAAATACCATGGGCTGTCTAAAGGGGAACATCGTACAGTCCCGTCCCGAGACTTTGAAGGATTAACCGATCATCCTCAAAGTCATCTCATGAGTATATTTGGGTCTCAATATAATTTATTCTATGTGTATTCGTCCTTTTCGTAACAGTATAGTTGTTTACAGTAGAAAAACCATCGATCGTTACAGATAAAAGTTGAAGGTAATTTTATGTTCGTAAAAACCAATGATTCACATTAGTGGGAACCAACTCTTCCGATATATTGTCATCCTTCTTTTGATATCTTTATGACAAATGGCACTTTTATTGTGAAGTCAAAATGCTTTCACATTATATAAAATGTAGAAAATATCTTTAAAATTTAAAGTTAGAAATGAAAAATAAAAGATATTTTTTATAAATAAATTAAAATTATGTGGATGTTGATAACTTAAAACTTTTAATCTCCTTACTAACAATCATTTATCTACGTATAACCCCCAAGATATTATGATTCATGATCATCTATTTTATTAAGCATTTATTTTTATGTTAGGATCATATAACTATAAAAGGAGAACTTATCTCTTTGTTTTTACACACTTTGAAATGAATAAAATTTCTTTATAATTTATGCTCTCATGCTCTCTCTCCCTTTTTTTTTCATTGTGTTATTCTTAATATTTTCTATTACGTTATTAGCACGAAGCTCTGATTAGGTAATGAAAACAATCATCTCCCTTAAAATTGATTTTGTTATATAATAATATATTTTATATTTTAGTACAATTAATTATCACATGAAAATGATTATATTTTTTCATAAAAATACACTGTTCGTATGTTACAAGGTTCTTGTCATGAACTTTTCTGCAAGTCAGTTATTTTATTCTTATCATTTTACATCAAATGAAATTAGATGCTGAGTTTACGTTGTATATTGAACTATTCAGTAAGTAAATGCCTTTAAGATAATCCCTTAAAATATTGTTTTTAAAATATACCCATTTGCAGTATATTGTAATCCTAAAATCTCATTTGATATAAATCTAAGGTTAATACATCTGTTTGCAATTCTGGAAAAAAAAAAATTTCAAAAAAATCTAGAATATAAAGGCCAGAAGCTCTTACAGTTTCAACTTCATTTCTCGCTAATAAATAATTCTTAGAATCCCTTAATTAAACTCGAATGAAATTAATCGAGTGTACGAACGTATTTTATTTTAATACCGTGTTGTGCATGCATATCTTATTAAATTGTGCTTATAATCTGATGTTCAAATTGAATATTAATCTTGATATATCTTATTAAATTGTGCTTAAGAATATGTATTTTTCAACTAAAAAAATATATTTTATTTTAATATATGATATTTTTCTTCCATGGTTTAATATGTATTGAAGTAATGAATTGCTTATCTTTATTATTTTATAGACATGTCGAATCTTGCAAAACTTGAATTTGTGCCTTTTGGTATCTCAGGTGATAATTATCTATCTTGAATCTAAGATGTGAAATCCATCTTGATGTCATCAACCTTGAAAATACTATAAAGGAAGGCAATGAAGCATCCATCCAACACTGTTATAAGGCAATGATTTTCTTCGCCACCATCTTCATGAACAATTGAAATGTGAGTATTTAATGATAAAAGATCATTTTGTCTTTTAGAGTTGTCTAAATGAAAGATTCAATCACCAAAAGACAATCATACTCCCAGAAGCTCATTATGACTGGATGCACTTACGATTATAGAATTTTAAAATTCGTAAGTCATTATAATTCTGCATTATTCAAAATTGTTTCTGTTACAATTGTGTGGAGAAAAAATATCTGATATAGATATGTTGGAAAAGACATCATCTACTTTTCATGCCTCGAACTTACTCCTGCAGCAGCAATATAGAGAGAGCGAAGATTTAGAAAAATATCCGAATTATTCTCATGTCTTTTGGTGGCTGAAAAATAATGAGCTTTTATTGAAGAACCATCAGTCTCGGCCGACTGAATCTGTACTCCCTCAAGTGAATGGTACCTCAGTTAATAGTCATGGTGCTAATCGAGGACGTGGTCGAGGCCATGGCCGTGGTCATAAATATAGTCAAGGCCGTGGTGGTTATAATAAGTCATTCAGATCAAACCACTTAAAGTGGAATAACAATAATGGAAAGCAAGACAAAGGAAAAAGGTCCACAAAAAAAAATATGAAAATGATCAAAATAATATTTGTTAAAGATGTGATATGAAAGGACATTGGTCATATGTCTGTCATACACTAAAATATTTTGCTAATCTCTACCAAGTATCCAAAAGTCATACGGAAAAGAAATTGAAACAAATTTCATTGATCGTGACAATCCAATTGATATAATCCACACTACAAGAAATAACATCTTTAATGGCGAATTTTTTTCGCACTAAAAAAATTTTTAGTGGCGGAATTAGTTGATCGTGAAATATCGATTGCTTGTTGAACCCTGTGAATTGCGTGAAAGTAGGATACTCCAAATTCGTGGTCCAAGAGTTTTAAGTCGCCCGGGCCTGGTCACTGCGACCCCCTTTGTGAGGAGGCACCCCTTCTCCCGAAGTTACGGGGCTATTTTGCCGAGTTCCTTAGAGAGAGTTGTCTCGCCCGTATATAGTTCGAACTGTATAGGAACAATAATCAATTTTAGCTCCAATGGTTTGTAGAGGAACTCGCCACTAAAAAAAACGTTTAGTGGCGAAAATATATTTCGCCACTAATTCTTCACTTTTAGTGGTAAAATATAATTTCGTCACTGAAATGAAAAATTAGTGGCGAAAAATCCAATTTTAGTGGCGAAATATTTTCACCCCTGATTACCAAAAAAATTTGGCGCCCCTTTCACGTTTTCTGCTCCCAGAATAAATTTTTTTTTTACAAAACAAAAATCCCCAAAATCAATCTTTACCCACCAAAATCACAATATCCACCAAAATCCCACCCCTCAGCATCAAACGAAACCCACCAGCACTTCTTCGAAAATCCTCAGCACAAGGTCACTTCGGAAAGCAGAGCAGTAGTGGACCGATCTTGAGAGGTATGGTGATATACTTCTAATCTTCTTCATCAAAATCACTTCTTCTCAAGCTATTTATTAGGTGGCAAAATATTTATTTCCCATTATTATTCAATGATTTTGAAATCTCTCAATAAGAAACAGGAAAGCTGCGCGATATATCAAGCTCAGGTAATTAACTATTTTTCTCTGGTTATCTTATCTTTTCATTTCTATGGGTTTCTAGGTTTTTGGGTTTTTTGAAAATGAAAACAGAAAGAGAAGAAATAAGGTCAGGTTGAAAGAAGAAAAGAAGACCCAAAAGATAATATTTTTAGCAAGAGGAAGACGATTCTGCTTGTGGGTATTTCAGTTCTTCCACTGTTTAACTTCAGAGCCAGAGCTCTTGATGATTTAGCGCCAAGTGAGTTCTGTGTTTCTTTGGGTTACACGGTTTTGCTATAATGTTAGGAGTAATTGCATTTTGAGAAATTAATTTGCTTCTGGATTGCTAATTTAGAATTTTGGTCATTGCTTCCTGTACGTGTGTGCAAGTTTTGTTTTTGGTTTGGGTTTCTGTTATTAAACTATTGTATTGCACTGTTTTTAGTTCATGAATTTTTTTTTTGGCAATTATCCTTTTTTTTTTCAGTTTGGTTTCTGTTTCTGTTTTCTTAATCTTCTTCCTTTGCAGCTGGGTATGTTGTTTTGTATGGAGAAATGATTATTTTTTTTACTTGGTTCTTGTATTTAAGAGTTAGTTGTGCTGAGCTCCTCGATGTGAAATTATGATTTCATGGATTGTTGGATTAGAGAGATTCTACAATTATGCCATTTCGGGGTCTAAAGTTCTGAATTTTAATGGATGGGTTGCAAAAAGTATGAAGCTTTAACTGAGATTCAAGAAGCTTGTATAGATAGATATTCATGAATTTGTCTATTTATTTAAATGAGACACTAAGGAACTTTCATGGATGTCTTGTTAATATGGGTTCATTAAAATCCTTTCTTTCAGAGTCTAACAGATGATAATAGTTTAACTTGATAAGATTTGAAGTTTTGAACTTACAGATATTAAGTTTAGCATAGATGATATTGAGTGGAGTTTATTGGTCTCTTTTGGATGTTGAAAGGAAGTGGTCTATGTTTTTAGGAAAATAAAGATCGAGTAAGATTATTTATTGGGCCTATTGTGAAGTTGTGCTTCTGTTACTTGTATCTATTGTCTGTAAGCATGATGATTGGAAGATATGAACTCGGTTTTATATGGAATGAAAGTCATATTCATAATTAATTTCTTGAAGATGGGTTTTGAAATAAGGCAATAGAGAAGTTTTTGAAGCTATATTATTTCTTTATTTTTATGAAAACTATTTTTTTATAATATTGGAGGAGATTAAAGGTGAGGCCAATATTTGGAGTTAAGAACTTTGAGTATTCTTAACCACAACTACATAAATTTATGCCTATAAAATTACCTAGTGATGACATTAATTCTTAATTCTTTCTTGATTTTTCTTTCAGAGCTAGCACATTCTCTAGTCGGAAAAGTATAGCATATGGACTGTGATATTGGTTCCATATAATTTACCACCTTGGATGTGTATGAAAAGTGACTTTTTCATGCTTTCTTTGCTAATTCCTGGTCCAAAGGCTCCTGGAAATGACATTGATGTTTATTTAGATCCTTTAATCGATGAATTGCAAGAGTTGTGGGATGTTGGGGTTGAAACGTATGACTCTTATACAACTTGTAATTTCACATTACGAGCTGCATTATTATGGACCATTAATGATTTTCCCGCTTATGCGAATTTATCTGAGTGGAGTACTAAATGAGCCATTGCTTGTCCATCTTGCAATGTTGATACATGCTCTCAATGGTTAACACATGATCGTAAATTTTGTTATATGGGGCATCGTAGATTTATAGAAGCTGATCATAAGTCGAGGTTTGATAAAAAAGTATAATATTTTTGCCACTGAAAGTCTACATTAAGTGGCGAAAGAATAATTCGCCACTAAAAGTCTATAATTTTCGCCACTAACATCCGACTTTTAGCAGCGAAAATTTAATCCGCCACTAAAAACAGACTTTTAGTGGCGAAAATTTAATTTGCCACTAAAAACAGACGTTTAGTGGCGAATATTTTCGCCACTAAAAATCTAAAAATTTTGCCACTATTACATACTTTCAGTGGCGAAATTAGATTTCGCCACTAAAACTTTTTGTGTCGCTCTTTTAGTGACGAATTATGTTTTAGTGGCAAAATTTCAGCTTTTAGTGGCGAAAATTTTCGCCCTAAAAGTCAATTTTGTTGTAGTGCCATTTAAATGTTTCAGAAATTTTTTTGACGATCTCAATGGAAAAAATTGATCATTTGATTGGTGACGAACATGTGAAGACCGAATAGATTTTGGTTTTTAAGTGTGTTTTAAAGTTTAGTGTGTTCTAAAATTAAGTGCTATTTAAAGCACGGTGTGTTTAAAGTTTGGTGTTATGGTTGTTTAAATTATATTGCAATGAGTGTTTTTTTTATTTAAGTGTTTTATGAGAGTTTGGTGTGTACTTTTCGAATTTCCTAATAAAATAATATATATTGTGTTTTATTCACTTTATTTGAATATTTCATATATTCTTATTTTTATTAACTCTGTATAATATATATGTGAAGATAACAATGGATACCATAAAAAAAAATTATGGTCAATGTTGAAGATGGATGTTTAGTAGATATTGCTACAACGCATATAATTCTACGAAATGAAAATATTTCTCTAATTTAATATTAGCTAAAGCTAATGTTAATACAATATAAGATTCTACAAATCTGATTGAAGGCTCTGAAAGAGTAAATATTATATTATCGACTGGTACAAAAATACAAATTGAGGATACTTTATACTCTAGAAAATCCAGAGAAATTTGCTTAGTTTTAAAGATATTTGTCAAAATGGATACCATATTGAAACATCTAATGAAGATAATTCTGAATTTCTTTGCATTGCCTTAACTATTTCATGTCAGATGCATGTAATAGAAAAACTTCCCTCTCTTTGTTATTGGTTGTATTATACAACAATACGAACAATAGATATAAATTTTATAAAGAATCAGAAGTTTCCTGATCCAAAGATTTTTAGACTTTGGCATGATAAACTTGGGTATCTTGGATCATTAATGATGCGTCATATTATAGATAATTCATATGGACGTCAATTAAAGAACCATGAGATTTTTTTTTACCTACTGATAATCCATGTATTGCTTGTTCTTAAGGAAAATTGATCATTCGACCATCTCCAACAAAGTTAAGTCTTGAATCTCCTAAATTTTTAGAATGAATCCAAGGGGATATATGTGGACCCATACATCCAAGTTTTGGACCATTTCGTTATTTCATGATTAATAGATGCATCAACAAGATGGTCACACGTCTATTTACAATAGACTCGTAGTGTTGCATTTCTAAGACTTGCTCAAATTATCAAATTATCAAATTATTAGCATAATTTCCTAAATTTCCTATTAAAAAAATTAGATTAGATAATGCTGGTGATTTTGCATCTAGATCTTTTAATGATTATCGCATGTCAATTGGGATTGATGTTGAGTATCATGTTTCACACACGCATACACAGAATGGTTTAGTTGAATCTTTGATTAAACATTTATATTCATGTTAGAGACACATTATACTACATGTTGCATTATTGATTCGCATTCGATCGAGTTCCTATCATACATATTCTCATTCACAACTTATTTTTAGTCAACAACCAAATATTTCTCATTTGAGAATTTTTGGTAGTGTAATATATGTACCAATCTCACCCCCACAAAGAACTAAGATGAGTCCACAACAAATATTTAGAATATATGTTGGCTTCAATTCTCCATCTATAATTAGATATCTCGAGCCTTTGACATGAGATGTTTTAACCTGGAGATTAGCATATTATCATTTTGATGAACAAGTTTTCTCGTCGTTAGGGGGATCATTCATTTACAACGTATTGCAAATCAAATTTCTGATGCATT
>SKCR01033279.1:0-92750 GCA_019454045.1 Zanthoxylum bungeanum
TTTTACGAAAAAACACACAACTGACTTTTGATCTCAAGCGTTTTCCAACGCGACGAATACTCAAAATATATTATTCCAACTCGTATAACACCGCTTAAACTCTTATTTTCTGCTATCATCTTATTCTCGAGACTATAACGTCAGTCCGGAAATCTTCTAGAACAATCCCGAAAATCTAGGATGTTACATGACATCACATCCAATACACTATGATTCCCAATAAACCCAGCAGAGGCGTACACAGAACCTGTTAAAGTCCTAGACGACCAAAACCAAAGTTTACTGATTGTCGCAAGTACTAGAGATGCAAGTCTCAGGTTAAGACCAAATACACATGCCCTGAAGCGGACTCTCATAGACACATATACATACTACCAATGGGATTCCACGGGGCCTATCCAGAGCGAAGTTGTTTTCCTTACCATCGGTAAAACACAATCTCCTATCGCACTTGCATAAATATCCTATACTTAAACATATGAGAACTATGCCGTTATGCCCTCACAACGCGCACAAGTGTAATACTAGTCTATTCCGCATTATCGATGTCCAGTCTCGATAATACTACGACTAAGGATATTTAATGATTAAACCTTTATGGATTGATCCTGTCTCATATCATCTCAATCCGGAACTAATCATATGGACTTTTACCATTTATATATCAAAGTAAATTAATTACAAAACGGTAAAAGGAAATTTCATTACTACATAGTTAATTTTGTAGAAAAACACAATGTCTTTTACAAACAGTGACGTTAGGGGTCATAACTGTCCAACAATCTCCCACTTGGCCTATAGCCAGTCACTCAAGCATCTAATACCTGAACTATGTACATGTCGCTCAAACTTTTGCTGAGGAATCGCTTTCATCAGCGGATCTACCATGTTGTCATCTGATGCGACCTTCTCGACCTTCACATCGCCACGATGTATGATCTTACGTATCAGATGGAAACGTCGAAGAACATGCTTGGATCGTTGATGAGAATGCGGTTCCTTAGCCTACGCTATAGCCCCGTTATTGTCACAATACAATGGAACGGGCTCAGCTGCTAACGGAACTACTCCTAATCCAATTCGAAATTTTCGGATCCAAACTGTTTCCTTTGCTGCCTTAGCTGCAGCAATGTACTCTGCTTCTGATGTTGAATCGACAACAGTCTCTTGCTTGGAAGATTTCCAGCTCACTGCTCCGTTATTCAAACAAAATATGTACCCGGATTGTGACTTGCAGTCATCTTTGTCGGTTTGGAAACTTGCATCGGTATACCCAGTTACCTCAAGTTCTCCATCTCCATAGATTAAGAAAGCATCCTTAGTTCGTCTAAGATACTTAAGAATGTTCTTAACCCCCATCCAGTGACCTTCACATGGATCTGCCTGATAGTGACTACACATGCTCAAAGCATAGGAGACATCAGGTCACGTACATATCATGGCATACATGATCGATCCGACTGCCGAGGGGAACGGTGTCCGACTGATGTTGTCTCTCTCATCTTGAGTTTTAGGACACATGTTCTTAGATAAATAGTCGCCATATGACATTGGTGATTACGCCCAAATATTACTCGCGGTTATCACAGTACAGTTGGGGTGTCGATTCCACAGAGAGAAGGTTACAGGAACTGATTTACTTAACAAAAACGATTAGCAATAACTGATTAAAGGAAAGATTAAATACGATGTAAATTAACAATTATGAAAGCTCTAAAGATGTTATCAAATGAGAGAAATAGCAAAGCATCCGGGTTCCCTCTTGTACCTATTACCTATATTCCGTTATCGATTCATGTTATTACACAATTGAGGATTTCACGTCCCAAATCAACAATTGGAAGATATTCAATTCTACACCAGTTTAAGTTCTAAGGTAATTATTATTCAATATTCTCTACGGTTACAACTCACAAGGTTATCGTTACAACCTATCCAACGACGACAATATACCCTCGGGCAATACTGCAGCAGAGGATCAACTTGCAAAACAACCGGTTATCATTACAACCTATCCAACGACGACAATATACCCTCGGGCAATACTGCAGCAAAGGATCAACTCGCAAAACAACCTTAATCTATCAAACCAATTTTACCAACAACACATAGAAAAAGCGTGACTGAATCTATATGTAAACTAATAAAATATAGTTCTCAATTAATCCATAGAATAAAGAGATGAAGAGAATAACAATTATATTAATCAATAAAATCCATTCATGAATCAAATAACAAGAATACAAGAGTTTGGGTACAAGAGTTCGCCCTTAGCTTTGCTTGGGAGATTAGTTCCGCATGCTAGATGAAGAAACAACAGAGATAGATGGAGAAATCATTGGTTCTGATCCCGGGAATTTGCACGGCTCTATTTTCTCTTTGATAATTGTGTAACTAGCCTCCCTTTGTGTTTTGGACGAAGTCTCATATTTATAGAAGTATCAGGGAGTCATTAGGATTTCAGAAAACCCTAAAATCCGAAACCTGGAACGCGTAGGAATTCCCTGCGCAGCGCCGCGGCGCTGAACTCCCTGGAAAATGTATGGAGTCTGACTTCCTGGGGGCGCCGCGGCGCCAAACTCTCGGGAATTTGGCCCGGGCTCCTGGTGGGCGCCACGGCGCCCACTTTTCTTCTTGGTGGTGGCGCCATGGCGCCACCATGCTTCTTATCATTAGCTTGGCGCCATGGCGCCAAGCCTTTGGCTATTTGATGGCGCCATGGCGCCATGGATGGTTCATGAGTGGCGCCATGGCGCCATTCTCCCTGGAAACTGTATGTAACTTTGGCGCCATGGCGCCTCTGATCCTGGTCGTCCTGTGTGTTCCCAGGGGTTCCCGAAATTCTTGTAAAATTCCCGGATCCATTTATCAATATTCCTACAAATAAAAATCACTAAATTAGTGTAAATAATAAACATTTTTAAATTATTATAACAATAGAAATATATGTATTAAGACATAAAATATATAACTAAATATTTAACAATAAGCTTAGATAAATGATGTTTTAATGTACATTTTCATGTACTTATCACAACCCCCAACCAGCTTATTGCTAGTCTCTAGCAATTCAAGCGTAAAATAAAATGAAAATAAAATGAATAAACTATCTAAGCCACTTTCGTAGGGATCACGATTGCATTTAGCGTATGCAACAAGCCTTTAAACCCCTAGGTGTCCCTAGTGGACGAGTTATAGTCTCGTGAGGGCTTACAGCGACGATACCCACAAACGTCATTCAAAACATATAATCATAAAAATAAAAATTAAAAATCAAATAGTCCCAATAGTTTCACATAAATTTGTCCTCAGAGAATGCATAGTAATGAAACAAAAGAACTTTCAAAGTACTCAACGCAACTCAAATCTAAATCTTTGAATAAATCATCTAGGCTAGACTCAACGTGTGTGTGTGCTAAGGTTCGTTCACAGCTTTATTCCCAGGTAAGCCAACTCAATGATTTCGTTTAAAAATCGGGGTCGAATGGGTCTAACCAACCTAGATATCTCAATTAAGCTCTGTAGTTGCTTTTTATGTGTGCTCAGTATGGTATGATTTGTTTCTTTTTTTTTTTTTTTTCCGTCTCTTGTTGCTTTTTCTTTTGAATTTTTCTGTCAACACACCTACCCTTTAAGGTAGCATTTCTCCTCATGGTGGTCCTAATACTCGCCCATGGGTAGCTTCACGCTTATCGGTTATAGGTGGTTCAATATCTTTCTTCAGAGACTTTTCTTTTAATTGCAACCATACCTTACGTCATAACACAAGCAAATCAGGATAGATATCTAAGCAAACGGTCATTCATCGACATATAATTTCTTCAACTAGTCACTTTGTTAACTACTCAAGCTTTCACTGTTAAAAACCTATAATTAAGTGCTTACGAGTCTAACATAGATAAACTACTCAAGTCATCAGATAAAAGTACATTAAAGGACTTATCGTTTCTAGAATTTCATTCTAAGACAAACAATATCATCATCGGAACTATGTTTAACTATCAGGGACTAAAACAAAACAAATTTTTTTTTTTAATATATTTTTTTTCTATAAACAAAATAAAACAATACGAAAAGACAATACGAATAAGACATATCCATCCAGGTGAAACACATGATAATACCACCACCCCCAACCTAAATAAAACATTGTCCTCATGTGTAACAACAATAAGGTAAATACAAGGAAGGAGTTCACCTGATTAGAGATGTGGTGAGCCGGGATGAAATATTGAATTATCCTGCAAAAGAAATAAAAACAAAACAAAACAAAAAGAAAAAGGACAAAAGATTAAAAATAGCTAGGAAATAAATAAAGACATAAATAAATAAAGTACAACAATAAGAAAGAGCAAACTCAATCCGCATAGGTGGGGTCAGCAAGAGGTGTGTCCTCTGCTGCGGGAATCGGATTGTCTAGGAACGGTTTCAGCCTCTGTCCATTTACTTTAAATACTCTGCCGTCCTTGGGATCTTCTACTTCTACAGCTCCATGAGGGAAAACTTGTTTTACAATAAATGGTCCGGTCCATCTGGATCGCAGCTTGCCTGGATGAAGATGGAGTCTTGAATCATAAAGATGAACCTTCTGGTTAGGCTCAAAATTTTCCTCATTATCTGTTTGTCATGGGCAGCTTTCATCTTGGCTTTGTAGAGGCGGGAATTGTCATAAGCATCATTCCGAAGTTCTTCGAGCTCCGTTATCTGCAGCTTCCGCTGTGTACCTGCAACACTCAGATCAAAGTTAAGATTTTTAATAGCCCAATAGGCTTTATGTTCTAACTCAACAGGTAAATGACAAGCTTTTCCAAATACAAGCCTATAGGGAGACATTCCAAGAAGGGACTTGTAAGCAGTACGATATGCCCAAAGCGCATCCGGAAGTCGTAAAGACCAATCCTTGCGGTCGGGGTTTACCGTTTTCTCTAATATTTGTTTGATCTCTCTATTTGCTAATTCAGCTTGCCCATTTGTCTGTGGGTGATAGGCAGTAGAGATCTTGTGCACTACACCATATTTGCGCATCAAGGCTTCAAAAGATCGGTTACAAAAGTGTGTTCCTTGATCGCTAATGATGACTCGAGGGGTACCGAAACGGGACAATACATGTTCCTTTAAGAATTTGACTACAGTGGCATTGTCATTGGTTCGGCAAGCTATTGCCTCAACCCATTTAGACACATAATCGACTGCGAGCAAGATGTAGAGATAACCAAATGATGGTGGAAAGGGTCCCATAAAATCAATGCCCCAACAATCAAATACTTCAATGACAAGAATAGGGTTAAGAGGCATCATATGACGACGGGACAAGGCTCCTAATTTCTGACATCTTTCACAAGAGCGGCAGAAACCGTTTGTGTCCTTAAATAGAGTGGGCCAATAGAAACCACACTGCAGAATTTTTGCAGCAGTTTTCTTTACAGAAAAATGACCTCCGCAAGCGTTGGCATGACAAAAGGTCAACACACTGAGAACTTCATTCTCAGGAATGCAACGTCTCAATATTTGGTCGGGGCAGTATTTGAATAAGTACGGGTCATCCCAATAGAAATTTCGTACCTCGACCAAGAATTTACGTTTATCTTGTGTAGTCCAAGTGGACGGGTACTCACCAGAAACTAAAAAGTTGACAATGTGTGCATACCATGGTGCTCGTGTGACTGCAAAAAGATGTTCATCAGGGAAGTCATCACGAATTGGTGGGCCATCGGCAGAGTCGTTAAACTCCAAGCGAGACAAGTGATCTGCTACCACATTCTCAACACCCTTTTTATCTTTGATTGTTAGGTCGAATTCCTGTAACAACAGGATCCACCTAATCAATCTAGCCTTAGCATCCTTCTTCGAAAGGAGGTACTTGAGGGCTGCATGGTCGGTGAAAATGGTGATAGGAGAGCCGATTAGGTATGCACGAAATTTGTCTAAGGCAAAGACTACTGCCAGCAGTTCTTTTTCAGTTGTGGAATAGTTCATTTGAGCACTGTTTAGAGTTCTGCTGGCATAATACACGACAAAAGGTTTCCCTTCTCGTCTTTGTCCTAAAACTGCCCCAACTGCATAGTCACTAGCATCACACATAATTTCGAATGGTAAATTCCAATCGGGTGGTTGCATGATTGGGGCAGAGGTGAGTTTAGTTATAAGTGTCCTAAAGGCATCTTCACACTCCTGTGTCCATTCAAATGAAGAATCTTTAGCAAGAAGGTTACACAGGGGTCTAGAGACAGAAGAGAAGTTCTGTATGAATCTCCTATAGAAACCAGCATGCCCAAGAAATGATCGCACATCTTTAACAGTTTTGGGTGTTGGCAGCTTAGATATCAAATCGATCTTTGATTTGTCGACTTCAATGCCTTTGGATGAGACAATATGACCTAGGACGATTCCTGAAGAGACCATAAAGTGACACTTTTCCCAGTTCAGAACGAGGCCTTTCTCCTGACATCGACTTAATACTGCTTTCAGGTTAAGCAAGCATATATCAAAGGAGTCGCCAAACACTGTTAAATCATCCATAAACACCTCCATACACTTCTCAATCATATCACTAAAAATGCTCAACATGCATCTTTGAAAAGTGGCAGGGGCATTGCATAAACCAAATGGCATGCGGCGAAAAGCATAGGTTCCGAACGGGCAGGTAAATGTGGTTTTCTCCTGATCTTCCAAGGAGATCTCAATTTGGTAGTATCCTGAATATCCGTCTAGGAAACAGTAAAATGGGTGACCAGCTACCCGCTCAAGAATTTGATCGATAAAGGGAAGTGGGAAGTGGTCTTTTCGGGAGGCAGCATTTAATTTTCGGTAATCAATGCACATACGCCACCCTGTGACTACCTTGGTAGGAACCAGTTCTCCTGCCTCATTCTTCACTACAGTGACTCCCGACTTTTTAGGGACAACCTGCGTAGGACTAACCCATTTACTATCAGCAATTGGGTATATAATACCCGCGTCTAGTAACTTTATCACTTCATTTCTCACCACTTCTTTCATAGTGGGGTTAAGCCTACGTTGAGGGTCTCTACGAGGAATAGCTCCATCTTCTAGGTGAATTTTGTGGGAACAAATCAAGGGGCTAATACCTTTGATGTCTCCTATGGTCCAGCCAAGTGCGGATTTATGCTCACTCAACATCTCAAGTAATCTCTTACTCTGCGATGCACTAAGCTCTGAGGAAATAATGACAGGGAATGTATCCCCTGATCCAAGGAACGCATGTTGCAGTCCTTCAGGTAAGGGCTTTAATTCAATTTTCGGTGTTTCGACCGAAGAAGGTTTTGGTCTATCCCTTTCCTCTGGCAAAGCCTCAAACTGCGGCTGCCAAACAGAGTAACCTGTAGCAAGGTCCGGAAGATTGGTCATTTCAGGAGTGTCTAAAAGGGTCGAATCCGGAAGGAGATGATCGGGAGGGTCAGACTCATGTAGATTGGATGCCAATTCTGGCACAAGGGTATCTATGAGGAATGTCTGATGACATTCATCGTCATCTTGTGGCTGTTTCCCGATGTGAAAAATGTTCACTTCAAGTGTCATGTTTCCGAATGACAATTTCATGAGACCATTCCTACAATTTATAAGGCATTTGCTGTAGCAAGGAAAGGTCTACCCAGGATAAGAGGAATTTTAGATTCGGTTTTAACTACGGACTGGGTGTCTAAAATCAAGAAGTCAACGGGATAATAGAATTTGTCAATCTGGAGTAAGACATCCTCTACTACCCCTCGTGGGGTTCTGACAGAACGATCTGCTAACTGTAAGACTACTGACGTAGGCTTGATTTCTCCAAGACCTAACTGCGTATATATGGAATACGGCATGAGATTCACACTCGCGCCCAAGTCTAGTAACGCCTGACCAAACTCGCATGTACCAATATGCAAGTGATGGTGGGACACCCCGGGTCTTTATATTTTGGTGGGGTCTTTTGTTCAATCACTGCACTAGCTTGTTCCGTTAGGAACGCAGTTTTCTTCACATGGTGCTTCCTTTTCATGGTACATAGATCTTTTAAAACCTTAGCATATGTGGGAACCTGTTTGATTACATGTAACAAGGGCAGGTTTATCTTTACTTGCCTAAGGTGTTCTAAGATCTCACTGTCTTTCTGGTCTGCAGCTTTGGTGGCTGGCCTAAGGGCTTGAGGAAATGGTACTCTAACTGGGAGTTGTGGTTCTGGGTCTTCCTGAGGAGTTTCTACACTATTATCCTGGGTCGGATCTGTTGTGTTTGGGGTGTCTTTTACTCCTACCTCCTTACCACACCTAATAGTTATGGCATTAACGCCTTTTACATTCGCACCTCCCTGATCAGCCTGTGCCATGTGTTGCCCTTGAGGATTAGGTTGAGCTTGGGAAGGGAATTTCCTTGTTCATTCACACTCAATACGTTGGTTAACTTGGAGATTTGGCTTTTAATCTCCTTGTTGTCCTCAGCTAGCTGAGCTATTAAGGATTCAAACTTCTGATTGGCCAATTCAAACTTCTGATTAGTCAATTCAAACTTCTGATTGGTCTTACTTTGAGTTTCCACAAAGGCTTGCATGGTGTCCTCTAAGGAGTTCCTAGGGATGGCAGGTGTGTGATACTGAGGTGGGGTACTGTAACTCCTAGGCTGTGGTGTCTGACTCGACTGATGAGAGTCTTGTTTCCAACTGAAGTTGGGATGGTTTCTCCAACCAGGGTTATAAGTGTCTGAGTACGGTGTGTAGGGTTTCCTATATGTTCCTAATGCATTGCATTGACTCTCATATGGGTCTCTAGTTGTAGGGCACTCTTGTGTCAAATGATCGGTCCTGTTACAAACAGCACAAACTTCCTGAGGCTCTAAGTTAGCTACAGTATGCATAGATTTATTGTCCTTGGCTAGTAAGGTTCCCATTTGTCTGGCTAATAGTTCAACTTTCGCCTTAAGGCTGTCCTCCTCTCTCAAGTGGTGTACGCTTCTAATGGGAGGAGTGAGGTGTGTCCTATCAGTGCTATCCATGGAATTAGGTCCAGTCCAGGTATGAGACTTCTTAGCTAGGTCATCTAGGTACTCGAGGGCCTCATCAGGGTCATTTTGGATAAACTTGCCGTTACACATCGTCTCAACGAATTGGCGTTCCCTAGGTGTCAATCCATCATAGAAGTAACTAACTAAACGCCAACTCTCAAAGCCATGGTGGGGGCAACTAGCTAACAATTCCTTATACCTCTCCCATGTTTGGTAAAGGGTCTCACTGTCTTTCTGGGAGAAGGTAGAGATTTGTTTTTTAAGGGCATCCGTCTTGTGGTGTGGGAAATATTTATCAAAGAATGCCCGGGTCATCTCGCCCCACGATCCTATTGACCTAGGTCTTAAAGAGTACAACCAACTCTTAGCTTTGTCCTTAAGGGAAAAAGGGAAAAACTTAAGTCTGATTGTGTCTGTGGTTCCAAACCGGTCATGGAAAGTCGCTACTACCTCTTCAAACTCTCTAATATGCACATAGGGATTTTCGTTCTCCAAACCATGGAAGGTTGGAAGATACTGTATCATCCCAGGTTTAAAATCTACGGGTGGTGCATTTGGAGGAAACAGGATACACGAAGGTGTAGCTGTGCGAGTTGGGTGGAGGTACTCTTCAAGAGTCCTCCTAGGTGGTCTCTCGTAATCACTCATTGTGTGTGCACTAGATGCGGATGATGTGAATAGTGGATTGTCAAACAAACCCTCTGAATCAGAATTCTCTTCTTCGGTTCTAACGAACCTACCAAATCTATCCCTACGTCTAGGCATGCAATTAAAGTTCAAATAATACTAGGGAAAAAAAATGAATAAAAAAAGAATAAGCTAAGATTTAAAATCTAAGTAAAACTAAAACAGAAATAGAATGACTAAAATAAATACTAAGAAGGAAAGAACTAATTAAGAATAAAAACTAAATTACTAAAAGAAAATAAACGAAAATAAATAATAAAAAAAAGAACGAAGTTACCGCTTCGTTATTGACAAAGCAAACCTGGTCCTTTTGCTTGTAAACCGTCTCCCCGGCAACGGCGCCAAATTTTGATTACGCCCAATATATGACTCGCGGTTATCGCAGTACAGTTGGGGTGTCGATTCCACAGAGAGAAGGTTACAGGAACTGATTTACTTAACAAAAACGATTAGCAATAACTGATTTAAAGAAAGATTAAATACGATGTAAATTACAATTATGAAAGCTTAAAGAGTTTTAAAATGAGAGAAATAGCAAAGCATCCGGGTTCCCTCTTGTACCTATTACCTATATTCCGTTATCGATTCATGTTATTACACAATTGAGGATTTCACGTCCCAAATCAACAATTGGAAGATATTCAATTCTACACCAGTTTAAGTTCTAAGGTAATTGTTATTCAATCTTCTCTACGTTTACAACTCACAAGGTTATCGTTACAACCTATCCAACGACGACAATATACCCTCGGGCAATACTGCAGCAGAGGATCAACTTGCAAAACAACCGGTTATCATTACAACCTATCCAACGACGACAATATACCCTCGGGCAATACTGCAGCAGAGGATCAACTCGCAAAACAACCTTAATCTATCAAACCAATTTTACCAACAACACATAGAAAAAGCGTGACTGAATCTATATGTAAACTAATAAAATATAGTTCTCAATTAATCCATAGAATAAAGAGATGAAGAGAATAACAATTATATTAATCAATAAAATCCATTCATGAATCAAATAACAAGAATACAAGAGTTTGGGTACAAGAGTTCGCCCTTAGCTTTGCTTGGGAGATTAGTTCCGCATGCTAGATGAAGAAACAACAGAGATAGATGGAGAAATCATTGGTTCTGATCCCGGGAATTTGCACGGCTCTGTTTTCTCTTTGATAATTGTGTAACTAGCCTCCCTTTGTGTTTTGGACGAAGTCTCATATTTATAGAAGTATCAGGGAGTCATTAGGATTACAGAAAACCCTAAAATCCGAAACCTGGAACGCGTAGGAATTCCCTGCGCAGCGCCGCGGCGCTGAACTCCTGGAAAATGTATGGAGTCTGACTTCCTGGGGGCGCCGCGGCGCCAAACTCTCGGGAATTTGGCCCGGGCTCCTGGTGGGGCCACGGCGCCACTTTTCTTCTTTGTGGTGGCGCCATGGCGCCACCATGCTTCTTATCATTAGCTTGGCGCCATGGCGCCAAGCCTTTGGCTATTTGATGGCGCCATGGCGCCATGGATGGTTCATGAGTGGCGCCATGGCGCCATTCTCCCTGGAAACTGTATGTAACTTTGGCGCCATGGCGCCTCTGATCCTGGTCGTCCTGTGTGTTCCCAGGGGTTCCCGAAATTCTTGTAAAATTCCCGGATCCATTTATCAATATTCCTATAAATAAAAATCACTAAATTAGTGTAAATAATAAACATTTTTAAATTATTATAACAATAGAAAATATGTATTAAGACATAAAATATATAACTAAATATTTAACAATAAGCTTAGATAAATGATGTTTTAATGTACATTTTCATGTACTTATCACAACCCCCAACCAGCTTATTGCTAGTCTCTAGCAATTCAAGCGTAAAATAAAATGAAAATAAATAAATAAACTATCTAAGCCACTTTCGTAGGGATCACGATTGCATTTAGCGTATGCAACAAGCCTTTAAACCCCTAGGTGTCCCTAGTGGACGAGTTATAGTCTCGTGAGGGCTTACAGCGACGATACCCACAAACGTCATTCAAAATATAATCATAAAAATAAGAATTAAAAATCAAATAGTCCCAATAGTTTCACATAAATTTGTCCTCAGAGAATGCATAGTAATGAAACAAAAGAACTTTCAAAGTACTCAACGCAACTCAAATCTAAATCTTTGAATAAATCATCTAGGCTAGACTCAACGTGTGTGTGTGCTAAGGTTCGTTCACAGCTTTATTCCAGGTAAGCCAACTCAATGATTTCGTTTAAAAATCGGGGTCGAATGGGTCTAACCAACCTAGATATCTCAATTAAGATCTGTAGTTGCTTTTTATGTGTGCTCAGTATGGTATGATTTGTTTCTTTTTTTTTTTTTCCGTCTCTTGTTGCTTTTTCTTTTGAATTTTTCTGTCAACACACCTACCCTTTAAGGTAGCATTTCTCCTCATGGTGGTCCTAATACTCGCCCATGGGTAGCTTCACGCTTATCGGTTATAGGTGGTTCAATATCTTTCTTCAGAGACTTTTCTTTTAATTGCAACCATACCTTACGTCATAACACAAGCAAATCAGGATAGATATCTAAGCAAACGGTCATTCATCGACATATAATTTCTTCAACTAGTCACTTTGTTAACTACTCAGGCTTTCACTGTTAAAAACCTATAATTAAGTGCTTACGAGTCTAACATAGATAAACTACTCAAGTCATCAGATAAAAGTACATTAAAGGACTTATCGTTTCTAGAATTTCATTCTAAGACAAACAATATCATCATCGGAACTATGTTTAACTATCAGGGACTAAAACAAAACAATTTTTTTTTTTATATATATATTTTTTTTTCAATAAAAACAAAATAAAACAATACGAAAAGACAATACGAATAAGACATATCCATCCAGGTGAAACACATGATAATACCACCACCCCCAACCTAAACAAAACATTGTCCTCAATGTAACAACCAATAAGGTAAATACAAGGAAGGAGTTCACCTGATTAGAGATGTGGTGAGCCGGGATGAAATATTGAATTATCCTGCAAAAGAAATAAAAACAAAACAAAACAAAAAGAAAAAGGACAAAAGATTAAAAATAGCTAGGAAATAAATAAAGACATAATTAAATAAAGTACAACAATAAGAAAGAGCAAACTCAATCCGCATAGGTGGGGTCAGCAAGAGGTGTGTCCTCTGCTGTGGGAATCGGATTGTCTAGGAACGGTTTCAGCCTCTGTCCATTTACTTTAAATACTCTGCGTCCTTGGGATGGGATCTTCTACTTCTACAGCTCCATGAGGGAAAACTTGTTTTACAATAAATGGTCCGGTCCATCTGGATCGCAGCTTGCCTGGATGAAGATGGAGTCTTGAATCATAAAGATGAACCTTCTGGTTAGGCTCAAAAGTTTTCCTCATTATCTGTTTGTCATGGGCAGCTTTCATCTTGGCTTTGTAGAGGCGGGAATTGTCATAAGCATCATTCCGAAGTTCTTCGAGCTCCGTTATCTGCAGCTTCCGCTGTGTACCTGCAACACTCAGATCAAAGTTAAGATTTTTAATAGCCCAATAGGCTTTATGTTCTAACTCAACAGGTAAATGACAAGCTTTTCCAAATACAAGCCTATAGGGAGACATTCCAAGAAGGGACTTGTAAGCAGTACGATATGCCCAAAGCGCATCCGGAAGTCGTAAAGACCAATCCTTGCGGTCGGGGTTTACCGTTTTCTCTAATATTTGTTTGATCTCTCTATTTGCTAATTCAGCTTGCCCATTTGTCTGTGGGTGATAGGCAGTAGAGATCTTGTGCACTACACCATATTTGCGCATCAAGGCTTCAAAAGATCGGTTACAAAAGTGTGTTCCTTGATCGCTAATGATGACTCGAGGGGTACCGAAACGGGACAATACATGTTCCTTTAAGAATTTGACTACAGTGGATGGCATTGTCATTGGTTCGGCAAGCTATTGCCTCAACCCATTTAGACACATAATCGACTGCGAGCAAGATGTAGAGATAACCAAATGATGGTGGAAAGGGTCCCATAAAATCAATGCCCCAACAATCAAATACTTCAATGACAAGAATAGGGTTAAGAGGCATCATATGACGACGGGACAAGGCTCCTAATTTCTGACATCTTTCACAAGAGCGGCAGAAACCGTTTGTGTCCTTAAATAGAGTGGGCCAATAGAAACCACACTGCAGAATTTTTGCAGCAGTTTTCTTTACAGAAAAATGACCTCCGCAAGCGTTGGCATGACAAAAGGTCAATACACTGAGAACTTCATTCTCAGGAATGCAACGTCTCAATATTTGGTCGGGACAGTATTTGAATAAGTACGGGTCATCCCAATAGAAATTTCGTACCTCGACCAAGAATTTACGTTTATCTTGTGTAGTCCAAGTGGACGGGTACTCACCAGAAACTAAAAAGTTGACAATGTGTGCATACCATGGTGCTCGTGTGACTGCAAAAAGATGTTCATCAGGGAAGTCATCACGAATTGGTGGGCCATCGGCAGAGTCGTTAAACTCCAAGCGAGACAAGTGATCTGCTACCACATTCTCAACACCCTTTTTATCTTTGATTGTTAGGTCGAATTCCTGTAACAACAGGATCCACCTAATCAATCTAGCCTTAGCATCCTTCTTCGAAAGGAGGTACTTGAGGGCTGCATGGTCGGTGAAAATGGTGATAGGAGAGCCGATTAGGTATGCACGAAATTTGTCTAAGGCAAAGACTACTGCCAGCAGTTCTTTTTCAGTTGTGGAATAGTTCATTTGAGCACTGTTTAGAGTTCTGCTGGCATAATACACGACAAAAGGTTTCCCTTCTCGTCTTTGTCCTAAAACTGCCCCAACTGCATAGTCACTAGCATCACACATAATTTCGAATGGTAAATTCCAATCGGGTGGTTGCATGATTGGGGCGGAGGTGAGTTTAGTTATAAGTGTCCTAAAGGCATCTTCACACTCCTGTGTCCATTCAAATGAAGAATCTTTAGCAAGAAGGTTACACAGGGGTCTAGAGACAGAAGAGAAGTTCTGTATGAATCTCCTATAGAAACCAGCATGCCCAAGAAATGATCGCACATCTTTAACAGTTTTAGGTGTTGGCAGTTTAGATATCAAATCGATCTTTGATTTGTCAACTTCAATGCCTTTGGATGAGACAATATGACCTAGGACGATTCCTGAAGAGACCATAAAGTGACACTTTTCCCAGTTCAGAACGAGGCCTTTCTCCTGACATCGACTTAATACTGCTTTCAGGTTAAACAAGCATATATCAAAGGAGTCGCCAAACACTGTTAAATCATCCATAAACACCTCCATACACTTCTCAATCATATCACTAAAAATGCTCAACATGCATCTTTGAAAAGTGGCAGGGGCATTGCATAAACCAAATGGCATGCGGCGAAAAGCATAGGTTCCGAACGGGCAGGTAAATGTGGTTTTCTCCTGATCTTCCAAGGAGATCTCAATTTGGTAGTATCCTGAATATCCGTCTAGGAAACAGTAAAATGGGTGACCAGCTACCCGCTCAAGAATTTGATCGATAAAGGGAAGTGGGAAGTGGTCTTTTCGGGAGGCAGCATTTAATTTTCGGTAATCAATGCACATACGCCACCCTGTGACTACCTTGGTAGGAACCAGTTCTCCTGCCTCATTCTTCACTACAGTGACTCCCGACTTTTTAGGGACAACCTGCGTAGGACTAACCCATTTACTATCAGCAATTGGGTATATAATACCCGCGTCTAGTAACTTTATCACTTCATTTCTCACCACTTCTTTCATAGTGGGGTTAAGCCTACGTTGAGGGTCTCTACGAGGAATAGCTCCATCTTCTAGGTGAATTTTGTGGGAACAAATCAAGGGGCTAATACCTTTGATGTCTCCTATGGTCCAGCCAAGTGCGGATTTATGCTCACTCAACATCTCAAGTAATCTCTTACTCTGCGATGCACTAAGCTCTGAGGAAATAATGACAGGGAATGTATCCCCTGATCCAAGGAACGCATGTTGCAGTCCTTCAGGTAAGGGCTTTAATTCAATTTTCGGTGTTTCGACCGAAGAAGGTTTTGGTCTATCCCTTTCCTCTGGCAAAGCCTCAAACTGCGGCTGCCAAACAGAGTAACCTGTAGCAAGGTCCGGAAGATTGGTTTTTCAGGAGTGTCTAAAAGGGTCGAATCCGGAAGGAGATGATCGGGAGGGTCAGACTCATGTAGATTGGATGCCAATTCTGGCACAAGGGTATCTATGAGGAATGTCTGATGACATTCATCGTCATCTTGTGGCTGTTTCCCGATGTGAAAAATGTTCACTTCAAGTGTCATGTTTCCGAATGACAATTTCATGAGACCATTCCTACAATTTATAAGCAGCTTTGCTGTAGCTAGGAAAGGTCTACCCAGGATAAGAGGAATTTTAGATTCGGTTTTAACTACGGACTGGGTGTCTAAAATCAAGAAGTCAACGGGATAATAGAATTTGTCAATCTGGAGTAAGACATCCTCTACTACCCCTCGTGGGGTTCTGACAGAACGATCTGCTAACTGTAAGACTACTGACGTAGGCTTGATTTCTCCAAGACCTAACTGCGTATATATGGAATACGGCATGAGATTCACACTCGCGCCCAAGTCTAGTAACGCCTGACCAAACTCGCATGTACCAATATTGCAAGTGATGGTGGGACACCCCGGGTCTTTATATTTTGGTGGGGTCTTTTGTTCAATCACTGCACTAGCTTGTTCCGTTAGGAACGCAGTTTTCTTCACATGGTGCTTCCTTTTCATGGTACATAGATCTTTTAAAACCTTAGCATATGTGGGAACCTGTTTGATTACATGTAACAAGGGCAGGTTTATCTTTACTTGCCTAAGGTGTTCTAAGATCTCACTGTCTTTCTGGTCTGCAGCTTTGGTGGCTGGCCTAAGGGCTTGAGGAAATGGTACTCTAACTGGGAGTTGTGGTTCTGGGTCTTCCTGAGGAGTTTCTACACTATTATCCTGGGTCGGATCTGTTGTGTTTGGGGTGTCTTTTACTCCTACCTCCTTACCACACCTAATAGTTATGGCATTAACGCCTTTTACATTCGCACCTCCCTGATCAGCCTGTGCCATGTGTTGCCCTTGAGGATTAGGTTGAGCTTGGGAAGGGAATTTCCCTTGTTCATTCACACTCAATACGTTGGTTAACTTGGAGATTTGGCTTTTAATCTCCTTGTTGTCCTCAGCTAGCTGAGCTATTAAGGATTCAAACTTCTGATTGGCCAATTCCAACTTTGATTAGTCAATTCAAACTTCTGATTGGTCTTACTTTGAGTTTCCACAAAGGCTTGCATGGTGTCCTCTAAGGAGTTCCTAGGGATGGCAGGTGTGTGATACTGAGGTGGGGTACTGTAACTCCTAGGCTGTGGTGTCTGACTCGACTGATGAGAGTCTTGTTTCCAACTGAAGTTGGGATGGTTTCTCCAACCAGGGTTATAAGTGTCTGAGTACGGTGTGTAGGGTTTCCTATATGTTCCTAATGCATTGCATTGACTCTCATATGGGTCTCTAGTTGTAGGGCACTCTTGTGTCAAATGATCGGTCCTGTTACAAACAGCACAAACTTCCTGAGGCTCTAAGTTAGCTACAGTATGCATAGATTTATTGTCCTTGGCTAGTAAGGTTCCCATTTGTCTGGCTAATAGTTCAACTTTCGCCTTAAGGCTGTCCTCCTCTCTCAAGTGGTGTACGCTTCTAATGGGAGGAGTGAGGTGTGTCCTATCAGTGCTATCCATGGAATTAGGTCCAGTCCAGGTATGAGACTTCTTAGCTAGGTCATCTAGGTACTCGAGGGCCTCATCAGGGTCATTTTGGATAAACTTGCCGTTACACATCGTCTCAACGAATTGGCGTTCCCTAGGTGTCAATCCATCATAGAAGTAACTAACTAAACGCCAACTCTCAAAGCCATGGTGGGGGCAACTAGCTAACAATTCCTTATACCTCTCCCATGTTTGGTAAAGGGTCTCACTGTCTTTCTGGGAGAAGGTAGAGATTTGTTTTTTAAGGGCATCCGTCTTGTGGTGTGGGAAATATTTATCAAAGAATGCCCGGGTCATCTCGCCCCACGATCCTATTGACCTAGGTCTTAAAGAGTACAACCAACTCTTAGCTTTGTCCTTAAGGGAAAAAGGGAAAAACTTAAGTCTGATTGTGTCTGTGGTTCCAAACCGGTCATGGAAAGTCGCTACTACCTCTTCAAACTCTCTAATATGCACATAGGGATTTTCGTTCTCCAAACCATGGAAGGTTGGAAGATACTGTATCATCCCAGGTTTAAAATCTACGGGTGGTGCATTTGGAGGAAACAGGATACACGAAGGTGTAGCTGTGCGAGTTGGGTGGAGGTACTCTTCAAGAGTCCTCCTAGGTGGTCTCTCGTAATCACTCATTGTGTGTGCACTAGATGCGGATGATGTGAATAGTGGGTTGTCAAACAAACCCTCTGAATCAGAATTCTCTTCTTCGGTTCTAACGAACCTACCAAATCTATCCCTACGTCTAGGCATGCAATTAAAGTTCAAATAATACTAGGGAAAAAAAATGAATAAATAAAAAGAATAAGCTAAGATTTAAAATCTAAGTAAAACTAAAACAGAAATAGAATGACTAAAATAAATACTAAGAAAGAAAGAACTAATTAAGAATAAAAACTAAATTACTAAAAGAAAATAAACGAAAATAAATAAATAAAAAGAACGAAGTTACCGCTTCGTTATTGACAAAGCAAACCTGGTCCTTTTGCTTGTAAACCGTCTCCCCGGCAACGGCGCCAAATTTTGATTACGCCCAAATATTACTCGCGGTTATCACAGTACAGTTGGGGTGTCGATTCCACAGAGAGAAGGTTACAGGAACTGATTTACTTAACAAAAACGATTAGCAATAACTGATTAAAGGAAAGATTAAATACGATGTAAATTAAACATTATGAAAGCTTAAAGATTTTATAAAATGAGAGAAATAGCAAAGCATCCGGGTTCCCTCTTGTACCTATTACCTATATTCCGTTATCGATTCATGTTATTACACAATTGAGGATTTCACGTCCCAAATCAACAATTGGAAGATATTCAATTCTACACCAGTTTAAGTTCTAAGGTAATTGTTATTCAATCTTCTCTACGTTTACAACTCACAAGGTTATCGTTACAACCTATCCAACGACGACAATATACCCTCGGGCAATACTGCAGCAGAGGATCAACTTGCAAAACAACCGGTATCATTACAACCTATCCAACGACGACAATATACCCTCGGGCAATACTGCAGCAGAGGATCAACTCGCAAAACAACCTTAATCTATCAAACCAATTTTACCAACAACACATAGAAAAAGCGTGACTGAATCTATATGTAAACTAATAAAATATAGTTCTCAATTAATCCATAGAATAAAGAGATGAAGAGAATAACAATTATATTAATCAATAAAATCCATTCATGAATCAAATAACAGAATACAAGAGTTTGGGTACAAGAGTTCGCCCTTAGCTTTGCTTGGGAGATTAGTTCCGCATGCTAGATGAAGAAGAAACAACAGAGATAGATGGAGAAATCATTGGTTCTGATCCCGGGAATTTGCACGGCTCTATTTTCTCTTTGATAATTGTGTAACTAGCCTCTCTTTGTGTTTTGGACGAAGTCTCATATTTATAGAAGTATTAGGGAGTCATTAGGATTTCAGAAAACCCTAAAATCCGAAACCTGGAACGCGTAGGAATTCCCTGCGCAGCGCCGCGGCGCTGAAATCCCTGGAAAATGTATGGAGTCTGACTTCCTGGGGGCGCCGCGGCGCCAAACTCTCGGGAATTTGGCCCGGGCTCCTGGTGGGCGCCACGGCGCCACTTTTCTTCTTTGTGGTGGCGCCATGGCGCCACCATGCTCTTTTATCATTAGCTTGGCGCCATGGCGCCAAGCCTTGGCTATTTATGGCGCCATGGCGCCATGGATGGTTCATGAGTGGCGCCATGGCGCCATTCTCCCTGGAAACTGTATGTAACTTTGGCGCCATGGCGCCTCTGATCCTGGTCGTCCTGTGTGTTCCCAGGGGTCCCGAAATTCTTGTAAAATTCCCGGATCCATTATCAATATTCCTACAAATAAAAATCACTAAATTAGTGTAAATAATAAACATTTTTAAATTATTATAACAATAGAAAATATGTATTAAGACATAAAATATATAACTAAATATTTAACAATAAGCTTAGATAAATGATGTTTTAATGTACATTTTCATGTACTTATCAATTGGCAACAGCCCTCTGAAGATCCCATGCTGGGAATCTCTTCAACACTTGTCAATGTACATACTCTGGGAGAGTCCAAGTAGCTTTCTAGATCTATCCCGGTAGATCTTTGTTACCAGAATAAAGGCTGCTTCTCCCAGATCTTTCATGGAGAATTTCAATGAAAGCCAAGCTTTCACCGACGTTAGCATGGGAATGTCATTACCTACAAGCAATACATCGTCAACATAAAATCTAATAAAAGTTAGTGCTCTCCCACTATTAATGCTCTCCCACTAACCTTCTTATAAACACAAGGATCATCTTTGTCTTGGATGAAATCATATTCTTTAATGATCTCATCAAAATATTGGTTCCATGACCGCGATGCTTACTTCAGTCCATAAATGGACCGATTTAACTTACAAACATTATTTGCAAGTCTAGGCATGATAAAACTGTTAGGCTGTTGCATATAAACATCCTCCAAAAGGTTTCCGTTAAGGAAATCGGTTTTAAAGTCCATCTGTCATATCTTGTAATCGAAATATACAGCAATTGCAAGCATTATCCGAATGGATTTAATCATAGCAACGGGTGAGAAAGTTTCATCGTAATCGACACCATGTCATTGATGATACCCCTTCGCTACAAGCCTAGCTTTGTACGTTTGTACGTTGCCATCCATGTCAGTCTTCTTCTTGAAGACCCATTTGCATCATATAGGCTTTACGCCTTCTGGTGCATCAACCAGTGTCCAAACTTGGTTGGTGTACATGGAATCCATTTCGGACTTCATGGCTTCTTGCCATAAAGCGAAATCGATATCTTGTATCGCTTCCTCATACGTAGCCGGTTCGTTATCCTCAATGAGATTAATATCTATATGAGGTGAGATCAGAAACCCATACCTCTCATGTTATTTCCTGACTCTCTCCGACCTACGCGGTCCTTGTGTAATAGAAGATTGTGGTGCAGTTTCATCCCTGATGGACTGTTCTTACTCCGTTGAAGATTCTATGCCAGGAACAGTATCACTCCGATTTTCATCAAGTTCTACTTTCTTTCCACTAACCACTGTATTTATGAATTCCTTCTCAAGGAAAACTGCATGTAGAGCAATAAATACTTTGTTCTCTCGTGGGTGATAGAAGTAATATCCTTTGATTTCCGTAGGATATCCTACGAATAGGCATTTATCCGATTTGGGCTCAAGTTTGGTACCTTCCAAACGTTTGACGTATGCCCAGCATCCCCAAATCTTTAGGAATGGGAAACCCAGTTTATTTCATGTCCATATCTCATACGGAGTCTGTTGTACAGACTTTGACGGAACCTTATTCAAAATAAGAATTGCACTGTTTAATGCATATCCCCAGAAGGAAATAGGTAGCTTAGTACGACTCATCATAGACCTTAGCATGTCCAACAAAGTACCGTTTCTCCGTTCAGACACACCATTTAATTGTGGTGTTCCAGGAGGAGTCCACTGTGAAGAATACCATATTCTTTAAGGTAATCTAGAAACTCATTGCTCAAGTATTCATTACCACGGTCCGACCGTAATGTCTTAATACTCTTGCCGGTCTGTTTTTCAACTTCGTGTCGAAACTCTTTGAATTTCTCAAAAGTTTCCGACTTATGTCTCTTAAGATACACATAACCATAACGCGATGCATCTTCTGTAAAGGTTACGAAGTATTCATATCCACCTCTAGCCTGGCTAGACATGGGCCCACAAATGTCACTATGAACGAGGGCTAATAGTTCAGTGGCGCGTTCACCGTTACCGCTAAAAGGTGATTTAGGCATTTTGCCTAATAAGTAAGATTCGCATACGTCATATGAATTTGGATCAAATCCTTCCAAGTACCCACTCTTCGAAAGTGTGGATATGCGAGTCTTGTTTATGTTTCCTTGATGACAGTGTCATAAATAAGTTTCATCTTTGTTACTCATTTTGAGCCTTTTGTTTTTATATTATATGTTGGAGATATATTTATATTCAAAATATAAAGACCATTATTTGCAACAGCAGTGCAAATTTCTACATCATTTTTATATAAGTAACACACAGTATTGCGAAATACAAAAGTATACCCATATTGGGTTCATAGATACAGATATAATATTCCTAGTCAAACTAGGTACATAATAACAGTCATTTAGTTCAAGTACATGCCCCTATGGAAGTTCCAAAACAAAAGTGCCCATGGCCAAAACAACAACAGGTGTCCCGTTTCCAACACGCAGATCAATCTCCCCTGAAGCCAGTCTCCTGCTAATCTATAGATCCTGCACATCAGTACATATATGAGTACCACAACCAGAATCAAAAATGCAATTTTTAAAACTAGAAGAAGTCATGATTATTTCAATAACAAACATACCTGAGGCCAGTGCCTTGCCCGCCTTTATCTCCTTCTGGAGCACCTTATACTCGCGGCAGTAACGCTTCCAGTGACCCCGCTTGCCGTACTGGAGGCAAACACCCTGAGATATGTCCTTAGGCTTCCCAGAAACCTTTGACGATTAGGCCTTGCCCTTTCTTTTGTGCTTCTTCTTCTTCACACCTCCAGTTGCCTTGAGCCCAGCCCTCGGTGTCTGAGATGTCGAAGCAAAGTGCGCCTCACGCTTGTTGCCCTTGAGAAGCTCCTTCTCAGTTTCCTTGAGAGTAGACAATAACTCTCCAAGAGTATCATCTGTGTTCATCAAATTATAGTTTATGATGAATTGTCTCCAGGTGTCGGGGAGAGATTTCAAGATCATATCTATGGTAATCTCAGCCTCAAAGACAATCCATATCTCAGCTAGCTCATCTATGTCAGTAATCATTTATGCCACATGAGACTCAACAGACATGCCTTCTGACATACGTGAACAGAAGAGCTTCTTTACTAACTCATATCTCTGCGACCTTTTGTTAGATCAGTGAAGATCATGCAACCTTGCCAACATGTTATAAGGATCCAAGTCCTTGTTTTGTCGACGGAAATACTGAGTCATGGAAGCAAGCATAATAGACTGAGTAGTATCACAATCATCGATGTGAGTCTTCCAAAGCTCCAGCTCAAGTGTCTGATCAGGTGTGGGTTTAGGCCCAAGAGGTGTCTGTATGGTGTATAACAGCCTCTCGGCTCCAAGGACTATCCTTAGATTCATTTCCCGATCGGCAAATTTTGTGCCCTTAAAGACATTCTCACCCATGATAAAGCCTCGGACATTTCCCTTTCAAGTCAACTTGACTATGATAGTCCAACTATCTAGTCAACGATATTTGGGTACAGTCTAACTGTTACAAGAAAAATAACATTGTATTAGTCCAACTAATAAAATAATTTTGTCGAAATAATTTGAAAGCGCATAAAGCTAAGTATCTGAATGAAATTACAAATTCAATACTAGCCTCCCATTATTTTTCGGTGAGCCTCTAACCCTCTGTCAAGTACTCGGGAAACCCAGTTTCCTAGTGGGCTAGGATCCCGTTAAATAACACACAACCTTGACTTTGACCAACAAGCTGTATAATATTTAACTAGGTAGATCTCGAAGATCAATTGGATCTCATCCAATTCCTAGATTCGGTAGGTGGACATCCAAGTCTGAAACATATATACAATACATATGCCAAAATATCCAATATATTTTATAACCTTTTTCCTCTGAATCAACTAAGCTTGGCTTTGGCACAACAAGCTTAATGATTCTAGTTAAGGGGGACTCATTGACATGGAAAGCTTCGTAATCAATGTCGATGGACAAGAAGTAATCTTGACTTTGGCCAACAAATCACAACTTGGACAAGACACCGATATGGAACAAAACTTTCATGATTCAAACACATTCGCAATTGACAAAGGCCTTGACTTTGGCCAATAAACCAATGCCAATTTTGGATCTTGAGTAAGAATCACTCAACGGAAGGAAAAATCACCTAATATTATTTTGAGGGTTTTTCGCGTAAATGGAAACCAATTTATTATCTTTGTGAAGGTCTCATCATACACCCTTAAGCATGCTTCTAAAACATCATAAGGCGCGAAAAGTAAATTAATAACGATATGCAGATGGATATTTAAACAGATTGTTCCTAGAACAAATCACTATCTTTCCTCTCCCCGGCTAACACTATTCTACTTCTACCCAATTACATAATACAATAATAGAAACCTCATTACATTGAGGGGATTAGGTGAGAAGAGAATACAAAGAGATAATAAAAGATAAGGCTGGACACGCAGGTCCAATTTATAAATTCTAAATTTACAACAATTTCGAAAATCGCCATTTCCCTTCTAATATCCATCCAATATACGCTATTCATTCAACACATCCATATATTCATTCATAGCATCCATTTCAACCAATCTAATCCAATTAATTAGTCTTTGAATTATGTGATCATACAATGTTCAAACAACGATTTGATTTTGCGCGAGTCCAACTCGTTTGAGAATAAGTACTTAAAGTACGAATTCTTGAATTATATCGAACTACTCGTTAAATCTAATTTAAGTCGTATTCAATACTAATTCATGTATTTAATTCCAAATTAAATATTTACACTTTTAATGCGCTTTAACGACTTAGATTCCAAATCTAATCTAAATGGGTCTCAAAGCCCAACTAACATCCAATGTTTGTTTAATTAAAGTCCGATGGGCTTTCAATTGATTTTATAAGGCATGGGCTTTGGTCAATGTGGGTCAAACCCAATTACCAAGCCCAAGTAAGGTATCACCCTCATTTGCCATAAAACCAATATCAAGCCCATAAGACCCAATTAAACTTTAAAGCCCATTTATTACATTTGGACTTAATGGAATGATTTAGGCCCAATTTGGATCCAATCTAATTGGCCCAAACCAACTTGGCCCAACAAAGCCCATTATGCCCAAATATAAAAATTTCAAGCCCAATTCAAAATTAAACCCATTAACCAATTTTTTTTTAAAAAAAAATTCCAAATTTTATAACTTAGTTAATTAAAGTGTAATACATCAATTAATTAACTAAATCAATCTTTCCAAAATACAATTTACCAATCAATTATGTATCTAATTGTTCAATTATTGTCCAATAATTTTTGAATCAAAAATCAAGTCCATACATGCCACATAGCTCTCGGCCAAGGTAAGCTTTTAAGTCCGATTTCATTTTTCAATCCGATCGAATTACAAATCGACTTTTCATTCGTTTCAACTTATCCAATGATCATCAAAACAAAATTTTCCAAGAGCCTAGGGTACTACTAATATTCGGCCAAGCCTTAAGGTGGGGCAAATTTTGATCCAATCACAATTTGTTGAAATTGATCCAATCACATTTCATTTCATCAACATACAAGCATACTCAACCATTCAATTTAATCAAATCATGCTCACATGGATTTTCCCCAAATTTTACCCTAATATATTTCATGTTCATTATAGGCTCTGATACCATTGTTGGTTTCTGTGATTAGTCCGAAGATCATAATGAACAAAGAAATTCGAATGAATAATGAAGAAGTGAGGCGAAAACACACCTACATCGAATAGATTTGGATGCGTCAAACAACAAAAATTTATTCCTCCAAGCAGTCCAAGATTCGGCCAAGGCAGTCCACAATGCTCCAAGCTTTGTTATTTCTTTCCAAGCTCTTGAATAGGTTTCCCTAATCACCTTGTATGATCCCTTGAAGAGTGCTAGCCCTTAGTGAATTTTTTGCAACAAAGATTCACACTTTTCCTTCGCACTTTAGGCTAAGAAAATGAAGAAATTGAGAGAGCAAAAACCTTCACTGGTTTCGGCCTTGAAGAGAGCAATAATAATATGTTTCAAAAAAATTTATTAAAGATATACCAAACCTTGGTTGGTATATGTCACACAAGTCTATCATTTGGAGTGTTTTTCACTCTTTCACCAACCCACCAAAACCCATCAAACAAAAGTGACAAGTGATGTGATGGTTGATGTGACATATGGGCCCCACTCGATTCCAAATACGAGTGGGCCGGCAAACACTCCCGGGCTCGGTTTCGCTAATTCCAAATTAACAAACTTCCGTCGCGACGTAATTTAAATCGAATTTAATTAAATAATTATGCCTAGTAAAATTACTATTCATGTCGCTAACGAATTAATTCTAAATCAACTCGTTTGCCCTAATTAAAATCTAATTTTAATTCCACGTCGAAATCTAATTTCGAATAATATATCGAATATATTATTTTAATGATTAATTCCAAATTAATCTTTCTCTCTCTTCAAATAGTACTTTATCCAAGATAAAGTCTCTCCGCAATTAATCCTTGATTAATTAAGTTCGAATCATACGTCATCGGTGAATCTTCGGGAAGCGACCCAAGAGATCCTTGGATATGTTGGCAGTAAATACGGTCGTCGGACTATCCGAACATATACGTACCTCGTATTATATTTTTACCGATTTACGAGACAAGGTTGGCTTCTAGCAAAGCACCATGCCTACCCAATTCTCCAGAAATATTATTACTGGAATATACGATCTTTATCAGGTGTAGTATACCGTAGTATAGTGTATGCGATCCAGTATCGGATGTCACGTACAAGGCCTAGGGCTTGAATAGTGTCTGCCCCGTACGAAGCACATATCGGATATCAAGCAACTAGTCTCTTTGAATCGGATAATCATGACCTTGTCATATTATCCCGATTGTTGCAATGCTATAGAGAACCAGTTCTGAATCCCCGCGTGATCATCATCTGCATATGTCTGAAGTGATACTTCCGTCTTGACATCACATCTAATACAATACGATTCCCAATAAACCCAGCAGAGGCGTACACAGAACCTGTTAAAGTCCTGGATGATCAAAACCAAAGTTTACCGATTGTCGCAAGTACTAGCGATGCAAGTCTCAGGTTAAGACCAAATACACCTACCCTGAAGGAGACTCCCATAGACACATATACATACTACCAATAGGATTCTGCGGGGTCTATCCAGAGTGAAGCTGTTTTCCATACCATCGGTAAAACACAACCTCCTATCGCACTTGCATAAGTATCCTTTACTTAAACATATGAGAACTATGCCGTTATGCCCTCACAACGCACACAGTGCAATACTAGTCTATTCCGCATTATCGATGTCAAGTCTCGTTAATACTACGACTAGGGATATTTAATGATTAAACCTTTATTGATTGATACTGTCTCATATCATCTCAATCCAGAACTAATCATATGGACTTTTACCATTTATATATCAAAATAAATTAAATACAAAACGGTTATAGGCAATTTCATTACTACATAGTTAATTTTGTACAAAAACACAATGTCTTTTACAAATAGTGATGCTATGGGTCATAACAGTCCAACAACTTTCCCACACGCACTTAGACCCACTGTGAAAGCTCCAGACCCAAATGGCGAGATCTTAAAACATCTTAAGCAAGTAAATATCAACCTTATGCTGTTACATGTGATAAAAAAATGCCTACTTTTGTGAAGGTCTTGAAGGATCTGTGCAGCATTAAGAGAAAACATAATGTTAAGAAGACTGCATTCTTGACAGAGCATGGAAGTGCAGTAATTGAACAAAGGACTCCACCAAAGTATAAAGATCCGGGATGTCCCACAATAACCTACCACATTGGCACCCAAGAGTTTGGTCAAGCATTATTAGATTTAGGTGCTAGTGCTAATCTCATGCCATATTCAATTTATATGCAGTTAGGGCTTGGCGAGATTAAACCTACATCAGTAGCTTTACAGTTACCTGACCGATCCATTAGAACACCACGGGGAGTAGTCGAGGATGTCTCAGTTCAAATTGATAAATTCTACTACCCCGTTGACTTCCTAATTTTAGACACCCAGTCTGTGGTTAACCCTGAGTCCAAAATTTCGCTCAATTTAGGTAGACCTTTTTCTTGCCACAGCTAATGCCCTTATTAATTGTAGGAACGGTCAACTGAAGCTATCATTTGGAAATTTGACTCTAGAGGTGAACATTTTTCATGTTGAAAAACAACCACGGGATGATGATGAGTGTCAAGGTACATACATGCTCGAAGCAGACTTGCCAGAAACAGCTTCTCTACAACATGAATCAAATCCTCTTGAAGTGAAAGTGATCCCAAAGAATCGTAAAAGGAGGAAAAAAAGAGTTCGTGTTCAATTGAAGATGATACCTGGAAAGTTAAAGAGGGGGTTGAATCACCTTTTAAATATTTACAGTCAAGACTTTCAACCACCAGACCCTGGAGGATCCGTGGATTCACAACCGTAGCTAGACAGAAATTCCCTCATGTGCCTTCATCAGTACGCTAGATGGAAACCACCATGACAACTTGATATTTGCGTCTGGCTCAAGACGTTAAACTTAGCTCTAGTATGGAGGCAACCATTGCATCTGTATTTTAATTTATTGTGTGACTGCATGTTTATTTTTCCTATTTGCATGAGTGTTTAGGCATGAGTTAGCATAAGCTACACAGCCACACAACCAAAGTCTCACCAGTAGGAACCCGATCAACTCTGCACCTGATAGTGTTGTTCATTAATCATTTTTCTTTATATTTATCTTACATTGAGGACAATGCAAGTTTTAAGTGTGGGGGTGTATGCATGCGCATGATAATACTTGTCATCAATATATTTTATTATAAAAAAAATAAAAAATTATTGTTTTGTTTGTTTTTAGTCTTTGATAGTTAAGCATAAGTCCAATGATGATATTGTTTGTTTTAGGGTAAGCATAAGTCCAATGATGATATTGTTTGTTTTAGGGTACAATCTTAGAAACAATAAGTCCTTTAATGTACTTTTATCTGATGATTTGATTAGTTTATCTATGTCAGACTCGTAAGCACTTAATTATAGGTTTTTAGCAGTGAAAGCTTGAGTAGTTAGCAAGGTGACTTGTTGAAGAAATTGCATGTCGATGAATGACCGTTTGCTTAGATGTCTATCTTGATTTGCTTGTGTTATGATGTATGGTATGGTTGAAATAAAAGAAAAGTCTCTGAAGAAAGAAATAAACCACTTATAACCGATAAGCGTGAAGCTACACATTGGCAAGTATTAGGACCACCATGAGGTGAAATGCCACCTTAAAGGGTAGGAATGTTGGAAAAAAAAAAGAAAGAAAAGAAAAGAAAAATTCAAAAAGAAAAGCAAAAAAAAATGAGACAGGAAAAGAAACAGAAAATCATACCATATTGAGCACAGAAAAGCAATTATAGAGCTTAATTGAGATATCTAGGTTGGTTTGACCCATCGATCCCAATTTTTAAACGAAATCATTGAGTTGGCTTACCTAGGAACTAAGCTGTGAATGAACCTTTCCACACAAACACTGTGAGTCTAGCTTACATGATTTATTCAAAGACTTAGATTTGAGTAACGTTGAGTACTTTGAAGGTTCTTTGGTTTCATTACTAAGCATTCTTTAAGGAAAAAATTATGTGAAACTATTAGGACTACTTAATTTTTATTTTTTCATGATTGTGTGTTTTGAATGATGTTCTAAATTAACTCGTTTGCCCAAATTAAAATCTAATTTTAATTCCACGTCGAAATCTAATTTCGTTTAATATATCGCATATATTATTTTATCGATTAATTCCAAATTAATCTTTCTCTCTCTTTAAATAGTACTTTATCTAAGATAAAGTCTCTCTCCGTAATTAATCACAGATTAATTAAGTTCAAATCATACATCATCGGTGAATCTTCGGGAAGCGACCCACGAGATCCCTGGATATGTTGGCAGTAAATCCGGTCGTCGAACTATCCGAACACGTACGTACCTCGTACTACGTTTTTACCGAATTACGAGACAAGGTTGGCTTCTAGCACAGCACCATGCCTACCCAATTCTCCAGAAATATTCTTAATGGAATATACGATCTTTATCAGGCGTAGTATACCGTAGTATTGCGTATTATGATCCAGTATCGGATGTTCACGTACAAGGCCTGGGGCTGGAATAGTGTATGTCTCGTACGAAACACATATCAGATATCAAGCAACTAGTCTCTTTGAATCAGATAATCCTGACCTTGTCATATTATCCCGATGGTTGCAACACAATATAGAACCAATTCTGAATCCCTGCGTGATCATCATCTCCATATCTCTGAAGTGATACTTCCGTCTTGACATCATATCCAATACACTACGATTCTCAATAAACCCAGAAGAGGCATACGCAGAACCTGTTAAAGTCCTAGACGACCAAAACCAAAGCGTATCGATTGTCCCAAGTACTAGCGATGCAAGTCTCAGGTTAAAACCAAATACACCTACCCTGAAGCAGACTCCCATAGACACACATACATACTACCAATGGGATTCCGCGGGTCTATCCATAGCGAAGCTTTTTTCCGTACCATTGGTGAAACATAACCTCCTATCGCACTTGCATAAGTATCCAATACTTAAATATATGAGAACTATGCTGTTATGCCCTCACAACGCGCACAAGTACAATACTAGTCTATTCCACGTTATCGATGTCTAATCTCGATAATACTACGACTAGGGATATTTAATGATTAAATCTTTATGGATTGATACTGTCTCATATCATCTCAATCCGGAACTAATCATAAGGACTTCTACCATTATATATCAAAGTAAATAAATACAAAACGGTAAAAGGCAATTTCATTATTACATAGTTAATTTTATATAAAAAAATACAATGTCTTTTACAAACAGTGACGCTATGGGTCATAACTATCCAATAATCTCCCACTTGTCCTATAGCCCGTCACTCAAGCATCTAATACCTGAACTATGTAAATTTCGCTCAAACTTTTGTTGAGGAATAGCTTTCGTCAGCGGATCTGCAATATTGTCATCTGATGCAACCTTCTCGACCTTCACATCACCACGATGTATGATCTCACGAATCAGATGGAAACGTCGAAGAACATGTTTGGATCGTTGATGAGATCGCGGTTCCTTAGCCTGCACTATAGCCCTGTTATTGTCACAATACAATGGAACGGGCTCAGCCTCTAACAGAATTACTCCTAATCTAATTAGGAATTTTCGGATCCAAACTGCCTCCTTTGCTGCCTCAGCTGCAGCAATGTACTCAGATTCTGTTGTTGAATCGGTAACAGTCTCTTACTTGGAAAATTTCCAGCTTACTGCTCAATTATTCAAACAAAATATGTACCCGAATTGTGACTTACAGTCATCTTTTTCGGTTTGGAAACTTGCATCGGTATACCCAGTTACCTCAAGTTCTCCATCTCGATAGATTAAGAAAGCATCCTTAGTTCGTCTAAGATATTTAAGGATATTCTTAACCACCATCCAGTGACCTTCACCTGGATCGGCCTGATAGCGACTACACATGCTCAAAGTATATGAGACATCAGGTCGCGTATATATCATGGCATACATGATCGATCCGACTACCGAGGCGAACGGTATCCGACGCATGTTGTCTCTTTCATCTTGAGTTTTAGGACACATGTCCCTAGATAGATAGATACTATGTGACACTGGCAACAGTCCCCTCTTGGACTGATCCATGTTGAATGTCTTCAACACTTTGTCAATGTACATACTCTTGGAGAGTCCAAGCCGCTTTCTAGATCTATCCCGGTAGATCTTTATTCCCAGAATAAAGGCTGCTTCTCCCAGATCTTTCATGGAGAATTTCAATGAAAGCCAAGCCTTCACCGACGTTAACATGGGAATGTCATTGCCAATAAGCAATACATCGTCAACATAAAGGAAAATAAAAGTCAGTGCTCTCCCACTAACCTTCTTCTATATACACAAGGGTCATCTTCATTTTGAATGAAATCATATTCTTTTATGATCTCATCAAAACGCTGGTTCCAAGACCGCGGTGTTTGCTTCAGTCCATAAATGGACAGATTTAACTTACAAACCTTGTTTACAAGTCTATGCAAGATAAACCCGTCAGGCTGTTGCATGTAAACATCCTCCAAAAGATTTCCGTTAAGGAAAGCGGTTTTAACGTCCATCTGCCATATCTCGTAATCGAAATATGCAGCAATAGCAAGCATTATCTGAATGGATTTAATCAGCAACGGGTGAGAAATTTCGTCATAAATGACACCATGTCGTTGACGATACCCCTTCGCTACAAGCCTAGCTTTGTACATTTGTACGTTGCCATACATGTCAGTCTTCTTCTTGAAGACCCATTTGCAACTAATAGGCTTTACGCCTTCTGATTCATCAACCAGTGTCCAAACTTGGTTGGTGTATATGGAATCCATTTCGAACTTCATGGCTTCTTGCCCTAGAGTGGAATCGATATCTTGTATCGCCTCATCATACGTAGCCGGTTTGTTAACCTCAATAAGATTAATATCTACATAAGGTGAGATCAGAAACCCAAACCTCTCAGGTTATTTTCTGACTCTCTCCGACCTACGCGGTCATTGTGTAATAGAATATTGTGCTACAGTCTCATCCTGGATGGACTATTCTTGTTCCGTCGAGGATTTTATTTCAGGAACAATATCACTCCGATTTTCATCGAGTTCTACCTTCCTCCCACTAACCACTGCATTTAGGAATTCCTTCTCAAGGAAAACCGCATGTAGAGCAACAAATACTTTGTTCTCTCGTGGGTGATAGAAGTAATATCCTTTGGTTTCCCCAGGATATCCTACGAATAGGCATTTATCCGATTTGGGCTCAAGTTTGGTACCTTCTAAACATTTGACGTATGCCCAGCATCCCCAAATCTTCAGGAATGAGAAAGCCGGTTTCTTTCCTGTCCATATCTCATACGGAGTCTGTTGAACAAACTTTGACGGAACCTTATTCAAAATAAGAATTGCACTGTTTAATGCATATTCCCATAAGGAAATAAGTGGCTCTGTACGACTCATCATAAACTTAACCATGTCCAACAAAGTTTGGTTTCTCCATTCGGACACACCGTTTAATTGCGGTGTTTTATGAGGAGTCCACTGTGAAAGAATACCATATTCTTTCAAGAAATCTAGAATCTCATTGCTCAGTATTCACCACCAAGGTCTGACCGTAATGTCTTAATACTCTTGCAGGTCTGTTTTTCAACTTTATGTCGAAACTCTTTGAATTTCTCAAAAGTTTCCGACTTGTGTCTCATAAGATACACATAACCATAACGCGATGCATCATCCGTAAAGGTTACAAAGTATTCATATGGACCTCTAGCCTGCTAGCCATTGGCCCACGTACGTCACTGTGAACGAGGGCTAACAGTTCGGTGGCAAGTTCACCTTTACCGCTAAAAGGTGATTTAGGTATTTTGCCTAATAAGCAAGATTCACAGACGTCATATGAATTTGGATCAAATCCGTCCAAGTTCCCACTCTTCGAAAGTGTGGATATGCGAGTCTTGTTTATGTGTCCCAAACGACCGTGCCACATATAAATTTCATCTTTATTACTCATTTTAATCATTTGTTTGTTATATTATATGTTTGAGATTGATTTATATTTAAAATATAAAGACCATTATTTGCGATAGCAGTGTAAATTTCTATATCATTTTTATAAATAAAATACCCGGTGTTTCTAACTACAAAAGTGTTCCCACATTGGGTTAACATAGATATAGAAATAATATTCCTAGTAAAACTAGGTACATAATACAGTCTGTAAGTTCTAGTACATGCCCCGAGGGCAATTCCAAAACAAAAGTGCCAACGGCCAAAACGGCGATTGGTGCCCCATTTTCGACGCGTAGATCAATCTCTCCTAAGGCCAGTCTCCTGCTAATCCACAGATCCTGCACATCAATACATATGTGAGTACCAAAACCAGAATCAAAAATCCAATTTTTAAAACTAGAAGTAGTCATGTTTATTTCAATAACAAACATACCTGAAGCCGGTGTCTTGCCCTCTTTAATCTCCTTCTGAAGCGCCTTGTACTCACGGCAGTCACGCTTCCAGTGACCCCGCATGTTGCACTGGAGGCATACATCCTGAGATTTGTCCTTAGGCTTCCTAAAAGCCTTTGACTATTTGGCCGACCTTTTCTCTTATGCTTCTTCTTCTTCACACCTCCAATCACTTTGGGCCCAGCCCTCGGTGTCTGAGATGTCGAAGCAAAGTGCGCCTCGCGCTTATTGCCCTTTAGAAGCTCCTTCTCAGCTTCCTTGAGAATTGACAACAACTCTCCAAGAGTATCATCTTGGTTCATCAAGTTATAGTTTATGATGAACCCTCTCCAAGTGTCGGGGAGAGACTGCAAGATCAAATCTATGGTAGTCTCAACCTCTAAGACTATCCCCATCTGAGACAGCTCATCTATGTCAGCAATCATTTGTGCTACATAGGACTCAACAGACATGCCTTCTGACATACGTGAACAGAAGAGCTTCTTTTGTAACTCATATCTCTGCGACCTTCGGTTAGATCGGTGAACTTCGTGCAACCTTGCCAACATGTTATAGGGATCTAAGTCTCTGTTCTGTCGACGGAACTGAGACGTAGAGTTATCATCACTGTGAGTCTTCCAAAGCTCCAGCTTAAGTAACTGATTAGGTCTTGGCTTAGGCCCAAGATGTGTCTCTATAATATATAGCAGCTTCGGATCCAAGGACTATACTCAGATTCATTTGCCAATCGAAAAAGTTTGTGCCCTTAAAGACATTTTCACCCATGATAATGTCACGGACACTGCCCTTTCCCGTCATCTTGATTTCGATAGTCCAACTATCTAATCAATGATATATGGGTACAGTCTAACTGTCACAAAAAAAATAAAATTATATTAGTCCAACTAAAAAAATAATTTTGATGAAATAATTTGAAAGCGCGTAAAGCTAAGTATCTGAACGAAATTGCAAATTCAATACTAGCCTCACACTATTTTTCGACGAGCCTCTAACCCTCTTTCGAGTACTCGGTAAATCCAGTTTCCTAGTGGGCTAGGATCCCGTTAAATAACACACAACCTTGACTTTGGCCAACAAGCTGTATGATATTTAACTAGGTAGATCTCGAAGATCAATTAGATCTCATCCAATTCCTAGGTCCGGTAGGTGGACATCCAAGTCCGAAACATATATACAATATATATGCCAATATATCTAATATATTTGCCTAAGCCTTTCCTTTTAATCAACTAAGCCTTGCTTTCCTACAACAAGCTTAATGATTCCAGTTAAGCGGGACCCATTGACATGGAAAGCTTCGTAATCAATGTCGATGGACAAGAAGTGATCTTGACTTTGGCCAACAAATCACAACTTGGACAAGACACCGATGTGGAATAAAGCCTTCATGATTCAAACAAATCTGCAATTGACAAAGGTCTTGACTTTAGCCAACGAACCAATGCTAATTTTGGATCTTGAGTAAGAATCACTCAATGGAAGGAAAAAAGATTAATATATTTTGAGGATTTATGCGTAATTGGAAACCAATTAATTATCTTTGTTAGGTCTCATCATACACACTTAAGCATGCATTCTAAAAGCATAATAAGGCGCAGAAAGTAAATTAATAACGATATACAGATGGATATTTAACACATTGTTCCTAGAACAAATCACTCTCTTTGCTCTCCCCGGCTAGCATTATTCTACTTCTACCCAATTACATAATACAATAATAGAAACCTCATTACATTGATGGAATTAGGTGAGAAGAGAATACAAAGAAATAATGGGAGATAAGGCTGGACACGCTGGTCCAATTTATAAATTCCAAATTTACAAAAATTTCTAAAATTGCCATTTCCCTTCTAATATCCATCCGATATACGCTATTCATTCAAAACATCCATGTATTCCTTCATAGCATGCAATTCAACCAATCTAATCTAATTAATTAGTCTTTAATTATGTGATCATCCAATGACAAACAACGATTTGATTTTACGCGATCCAACTCGTTTGAGAATAAGTACTCAAAGTACGAATTCTTGAATTATATCGAACTACTCGTTAAATCTAATTTAATTTGTATTCAATACTAATTCATTTATTTAATTCCGAATTAAATGACTACACTTTTTAATGCTCTTCAACGACTTAGATTCCAAATCTAATCTTATCGGGTCTCAAAGCCCAACTAACTCCAATCTTCGTTTAATTAAAGTCCGATGGGCTTTCATTTTATTTTATAAGGCATAAGCTTTGGTAAATATGGGTCAAACCCAATTACCAAGCCCAATTAGGAATCACCCTCATATGCCAAAAAACCAATTTCGGCCCATAAGGCCCAATTAAACTTTTAAAGTCCATTTGTCATATTTGGACTTAATGGAATGATTTAGGCCCAATTTGGATCTAATCCAATTGGCCTAAACCAACTTGGCCCAACCAAGCCCATTATGCCCAAATACAACAATTTTAAACCCAATTCAAAATTAAGCCCAATTAACCAAATTTTAAAATTCTAAATTTATAATCCAATTAATTAAAGTGTAATACATCAATTAATTACCCAAATTAATATTTCCAAAATATAATTTAACTAATTAATTATATATTTAATTGTTCAACTTATGTCTAACATTTTTGAACAAAAAAAATCAACTTTTTACATGCTCCTTCACTCACGGCATGGTATGGGATTTTGAGTCCGATTTCATTTTCAATTCAATTGAATTATAAATCGACATTTCCAATTGTTCCAAGTCATCCAATGTTCAAGGAAACAAAAAATACCATGAGTCTAGGGTAATAGTCATATTCGGCCAAGCCTATCCATGGGTAAAAATTTGATCCAATCAATATTTCATGAAATTGATCCAATACAACCTCAATATATCATCATTCAAGCATACTCAATCAATCAATTTTATCAAATCTTGCTCAAAATGATTTTACCCAAATTTTACCCTAATTCATTTCATGCTCAAATTGGCTCATAGATACCATTGTTGGGTTTTTAGATTTAGTCCCAAGATCATAATAAGCATAGAAATGTGAATGAATAACAATGAAGAGTGTCGAAATCACACTTATATTGATCGGTTTATGGATGTGTCAAACAATAAAATTTCTCCTCCAAGAACACCAAGGATTCGGCCAAAAGGAAGAATGCCAAGCTCCAAGCTTTTGAAGATTCCAAGCCCTCAAGTAGGTTTCCCTAACACCTTGTAATGATCCTTGATTAGAGCTAGCTCTATGAGAATTAATGCAACAAAAATTCTTCAAATACTTCCTTCAAGTTTCGGTGAGAAGAAGCAAAATGGGGAGAGTATTTGGCTTGCCAAATTCGGCCAAATGAGAGAAAATATCAAGTTGTGTAATTGTTTTCAAAATAAAAAATAAAAGAAAGATATACCAAAAGTGATTTAGTAAAATTCTTTCAATCTTTGTCTTTGGAGTGCTTTCAAAGTCTCCACCAACTCCACCTAATCACATCATCCAAAAGTGAATAAAGGTGACATGTAATGTGAAACTTGATGTGACATGTGGGCCCCACTCGATTCCAAATGCGAGTGGGCCCGTAAACACTCTCGGGCCTGGGTTCGCTAATTCTGAATTAACGAACTTCCGTCGCGACGTAATTAAATCGAATTTAATTAAATAATTATGCCTAGCAAAATTACTATACACGTCGCTTACGAATTAATTCTAAACTAACTCGTTTGCCTGAATTAAAATCTAATTTTAATTCCGTGTCAGAATCTTATTTCATTTAATATATCAAATATATTATTTTATCGATTAATTCCAAATTAATCTTTCTCTCTCTTCAAATAGTATTTTATCCAAGATAAAGTCTATCTCCGTAATTAATCTCAAATTAATTAAGTTCGAATCATACGTCATCGGTGAATCTTGGGGAAGCGACCAAAGAGATCCCTGGATATGTTGGCAGTAAATCCGGTCGTCGGACTATCCGAACAGGTAAGTACCTCGTACTACCTTTTTACCTATTTACGAGACAAGGTTGGCTTCTAGCAAAGCGTCATGCCTACCCAATTCTCCAAAAATATTCTTAATGGAATATATGATCTTTATCAGGCGTATTATACCATAGTATTGTGTATTGCGATCCAGTATAGGATGTTCACTTGCAAGGCCTGGGGATGGAAGAGTGTCTGCCTCGTACGAAGCACATATCGGATATCAAGCAACTAGTCTCTTTGAATCGGATAATCCTGACCTTGTCATATTATCCCGATGGTTGTAACACAATAGAGAACCAGTTCTGAATCCCTGCGTGATCATCATCTCCATATGTCTGAAGTGATACTTCCGTCTTGACATCACATCCAATACACTACGATTCTCAATAAACCCAGAAAAGGTGTACGCAGAACCTATTAAAGTCCTGGACGACCAAAACCAAAGCGTATCGATTGTCGCAAGTACTAGCGATGCAAGTCTTAGGTTAAGACCAAATACACCTATCCTGAAGCGGACTCCCATAGACACATATACATACTACCAATGGGATTCCACGGGGTCTATCCAGAGCGAAGCTATTTTTCATACCATCGGTAAAACACAACCTCCTATCGCACTTGCATAAGTATCCAATACTTAAATATATGAGAACTATGTCGTTATGCCCTCACAACGCGCACAAGTGCAATACTAGTCTATTCCGTATTATCGATGTCCAATCTCGATAATACTATGACTAGGGATATTTAATGATTAAATCTTTATTGATTGATACTGTCTCATATCATCTCAATCCGGAACTAATCATAAGGACGTCTACCATTTATATATCAAAGTAAATAAATACAAAACGGTAAAAGGCAATTTCATTACTGCATAGTTAATTTTATACAAAAAATATAATGTCTTTTACAAACTGTGACACTATGTGTCATAACTATCCAACAATAACCTTATGAAAGGTTGTATTTCCAAAGCGCCTACAGCATTGTCTGCCTCCGCTTGGATGGTGACAATCTCTCCTCCGTATGGAAACTTAATAACCTGATGCAGAGTGGAGGGCACGCCCCCAAGCTTGTGAAACCATTACCTTCCCTATAAAAAAGTAAAAGTGGCCGGGATATCAAGCATTGTGAACCTAACCTCATCCTCAATTGGGCCCACTTTGACCATCGCAGCAAAAGTACTCTCTAGTCCTGGCTTGCTATCATCATAAGCCTTGATAGGCATATTGGAGGGACTCAGATCCGTCGTTTTTATACCCAACCTCACCAAAATCTTCAATGGGTACACATTAATAGATGAGCCATCATCCACCATCATAGAAGATGTCTTCTTACCCCTCACTTCAGTTCTGATCAATAAAGGCCTATTATGGTTCCCTCCGCCGGGAGTTCCTCCCGAAAAATGTTATCACCTGTGAGGCTTCCCTCTGCACTAATCCCACAAACATCGTAGGGTTGGCATCCTCTGGCACCCTTATCTTGCTCAAGGCCTCAATCATGGCACGCTAGTGCTCTTGGGATGCACACAGTAACTCCCAAATGCTTTGATGTGCTCGTGTCTTCTTCAGCTGATGCAGCACTACATCTCCTAAGCATTATCCCCGTTTTCTACTATTTCTCTACCATCTGCCAACACTTCCATAACCCTTTTCTACGGTACCACTGTAGAAATGCCCACTGCGGGTCATTCTCTTCACCCCCTCCTCATCACTGGTGGAGAAGTCCAGCCATAAGTTCTTCCTTTGCTCCGTTTCGTAATCACTGTTGCTATCCCAAATCCCCAGGCAAAAGGCTTGGTGGTCAAAGGTTTGAAGGATGAGATTTTCAGGTAGGCCGGAGCTAATCATGTAGGTATGTGGTGGAACAGAGTGATAGTTAGGTAGGGGGTTTCTGTGTGTGTTGGGTTGCTCCTTTTCGGGGTCAGGTATTTTATGGGAGTCGATGAGGTCTTGGATTTCGTTCCTGAGGTGGGCACAATTGTCAGTGTCATGGCCTTTCTGCTGGTGGTAATGATAGTAAAGGTTCAGGTTATAGTGTAGTGCTGGAGGATTAGGGAGTGGTCTAGCTTCTAAGGGTTGAAGGAGTCTCTGTCTTGCTAACTTCTTAAGCACTTTGGACAAAAGTCTTCCCAGATTAGGGAAACATCAGTTTCTGATGGCAGCTACTTCAGCAGAAACGAGCTTGGTACTAGGAGGCCCTCTAAAAGTTCTTCTATTCTGGTCATAGAACTTCTTATTCTCCGCTTCTTCTTCTTCAATGTCCATGACAGTCTCCCTCAACTATCGGAAATAAGTGATCATATAGGTCATCCTCCTCAACTTGTCATGAATAGAGGGCTTAGTACCCTTGATAATCATCTTGATTTGGTCCTTCTCCGGCAGTCCACATAATCTTTGAAGCTCTCCTCCATCTTCTTTTTGGTATTCTCCATGTCTCGAAGTGACAAGTCGATCTCCAAGTCTGTGACATACTGACTCAGAAAGGCATCTGCCAATGCCCTCCAATAGTATTTGACCTTCCTCTCCAGGCCATGGTACCATACTACGGGGTGCCCCTTCAAGCGACATTCCAAACATCTTCTGAACCTGAAGTTTCGACATGCCCACTGAACTCATCACAGAAACATACTACTGGAGATGGACCCTCGGATCCCTCTTCCCGTTGAACTTGGCTATATCAGGCATTTTGAACTGAGCCGGCAGCTGTTCCTCAAATATCATCACCTCATAGTCCAGTAAATCTTCATACTTACCCCTCATCTTGCGGGTAACTGACTCTACCTGATCCCAGAGTTTCTGTAATTCAGCCTGAGACCCGGCTACCCTTCCCACGGCATACTCAGCCATGTCATCATCGAAGACAGGGATATCATCACTCAATCTATTCGGAGGGTCCTCACAACTCTCATTCTCAGAGCCTCCCCTAGCATGGGACACGGCCATGTTAGTCATAGCGGCAGTCAAAGCTTGCAACTGCTCGGTAACCTTGGCGAGACTAGTTTCTAGTTGGTCCATATGAGATCCTTCGTTAACTGATTTGCTCATGTTTGTTGACGGCCTCTTGATGAGTCTTCCCTCTTCCATAACCCAACGGGTATCTATAATGTCTTTTAAAACTACAAGTTAGTATGTATGCGTGCGATGTATGGAATATACAGATCGGCCTATTACCATTTTAAAGCATTCAATCATACTATTGCGAGGTGCAAACTTTTCCCAGTTTAAAAGGCCCAACAGGTTTACACTTTTACGATAGCGTGGCTAAATAACTTCAAATGATACGGGGCCTAAACATAAAGTGGCCCATCGACATTTTAGAAGCTTTTGGCCCTATTACCATAAAGCACGGACTCGTCCCAGTTTAAATGGCCCAACAAGCCCATACCTCATGATAAAAGGTCCAACTGAATCCAAATGACGATGGTCATAAACGCAAGTATAAATGGATAGTTTCTATTAGTCCTACAACTACAGTCATGTGCGGGTTTATAGGGGTATAGATAAAGGCTCTCGGCGGTGAAGGATTGCCCACAACTAAGACTCCCTACTCAAGAGTTCAAGCGACCAAGTGAGCGCACCTTTTTATACGCTAAGGTACATGCCAACGAGTTGAGATGCATGACTGACTGTCAAATGGATTTCTCATTGTAGATTCCCAGATGGAGGGTACAGCGAACTCTTTTAAATACCTAAGCCTCTTAGGCTTTTATTGCCTTGGTGAGAGGAATAAACAACAAGTCCTCCAAATTAGTTCATCATAGTAAGCTTCGAGTGAATGATTATCTATGTGTCTTCACGGCTTTTCCCTTCAGCGATAGAAAGGTAGTGAATGAAGGAATACACCAAACCATTACCAAGATCTAATAATGCCTTTGATTAAACCTCTTCAACCCATGGTACACACGGTTAATTAAAGCATAAATCACAATCATTACTAGACATTATTTCGGGACCGATTCTCTATCCCCAGTGGGGTCGCCAGACTGTATGACATAGAAATCGGTGATGTTGTTCTAGGCTCACGGCCTAGTCGAGAGTACGGAATAGCCTATGAGGAATTAAACTAGAGAATAATACAGTCGCCACCCAGTGTGAATTGGGAAAATGATTTAAGGTCGCACTCACCCCTCGTAAGGGAAGACCTTAAACCGTTGGGTTCGAAATGGTCCCTTACTTATGCCACTTGTAATGAAAAGATTTGTGCAATAATTTAACCAAGTCTACTCAACCTACATACGCAAGAATGGCCTACGTCTAATTCGCATACATGAAAGTAAAACCTATATCTGAGTTCACATGCATAAAATTAAAGCCTAAATCTATGTTTACATGCATAAAAGTAAATCGGCATAACGGCAAGCAAACAATCACATGAACGTATTAAATCAACAAACATGGCAATATAAATAAATAATAACCTAAACATGAATGTAGAAGTGACATAATTAAATTCCTAATGCGAAAAAAATAACTAAATCATGCTTAGAAAATAATATGCTAAACAACATACTCACGCATAAAAGTAACATACTATTTCTAATAAACAATGAATAAATGCAAGGCCGGATGAATGAATTATGTGTGTTACTCAAGTGGTACGTGGAATTGTATCCCAAGTGCAGACCGCACTATCGTCCATTCGGATTCGGCTACGGAATTTACGTCCGGGTTTCCATCTGATATACCACGAGAGATAGCACAAAATCATTCATCCCATGGCCACAACATACATAGATCAAAGATACGCATGCGAATAAATAATAATAAATAATAAAGAAAATAATGAGAATAGATAAAAGAGTGCCATTGGGTCTAACCTCTTGAGTCGTCTCTTGGAAGTGCGTTATGTGGTCGTCGAAAGGGTTGATGCTTCTCAACTTTTCTGATTTATTGGTTCGTTGTTTTTCCTTCGCTACCTCGCTGTTTTGGGCTGCTATTTACTCTGTTTCGCGGTTGTTTTTATGGTATTTAGGGACTATTTTAGCTTGTTGTTTGCGATTTTACTGGAAAGTTTTGGCTTACTGTTTGCGGGTTTACTGGATATAATTCTCGATGGTCAAAGGCAGTTTTCAAAGGCTATTTTTGGTGGTATGAGACAGTGCAGTTTGCGGTGGTAGGAGGTAGATTTTACAGTGCAGTTTTACGGTGATGATGATGCAATTTCTGGACAGTTTTCGGTGGTCAGAAGGTGCAGTTCAGGGGCTATTTTCGGTAGTCAAAAAGTGCAGTTCATGGCCTATTTTCGGTGGTTAGAAAGTGCAGTTCATGGCCTATTTTCAGTGGTCAGAAGGTGTAGTTCATAGGCTATTTTTGGTGGTCATAAAGTGCAGTTCAGGGCAATTTATTCAGTGGTTTTGGGGGCAGTTTCTAGTTGATGATTTACGGCAATATTGAGGGATTTTCTAGTGGGTTTATGCGGCAATATGGAGGGATTTTCTGATGGTTTTATGCGGTATATGGAGGGATTTTCTAGGGTGTTTGGGTTTGGTTGAGGGAAGGGATGTTTGCACGGCGATGAAGGCTTACATGGATCTCTCTTTCACGGTAATAAGAGAGTATTTTTCTATGCTTTGGGCATGAATGTAGGCTCAGGGTTTCAAGGGTTTGGTTTATGCTTCTTTTTATAGGCAAGGGTTGGGGTTTACCTTATACGGGTACAAAAACTGAGATTTTATAATTATGGGGGGAATATTTAATTTGTGTGTCATAAGGAAAAAATCTCTTTGATTAGGAAGGTAATTTGATTTGATTTGATTTGATTTGATTAAGAATGTGATTTAATTAAATTAGGAAGGTGATTGATGAGATTTGATTTGAATCTTTTAATTCAGGAAGGTGATTTGGCTTGATTTCAATATGTGTTTAATGTGTGAATTGGTTATTTTGGAAGGGTGATGGGTGTGAATTAGGTCCTTTGGGCATGTGTGTGGGCTCTTTTGGTGGGCTTGATGTGTGGCTTGGTGGTGTGTGGGCTTGGTGTGTGGCTTGCGGGGGTTTGGGATGTGGATGAATTTTAAAACAGAGGTCCAATGAGCAAACCCGAAGCTAAGCAAATGAATTAAATCCAACAAGGTATTGATTTTTGACTTTTTTCTTCTGACGTCCATTTCCCGCGACTTCCAAAACTTAAAGAAGAGTGCCTCTGTATGAAACTCATCATCTGGGCTTACATGTAAAAATACAGTACCTACACTTATGCCACTTGTAATGAAAGGATTTGTGCAATAATCTAACCAAATCTACGCAACATACATAAGCGAGAAAAACCTATATCTAAGTTTTCATACAACCGATATCTAAGTTCGCATGCATAAAAGTAAAACCTATATCTAAGTTTGCATGCATCAAAGTAAGTCGACATAACGACAAACATACAATCTCATGAACGCATTAAACTAATACATGCAGAAACATAAATAAATAACAATTATCTAAGCATAAGAAATTAAAGAGAGATGATCAAATTCCTAACATGAAGAAAATAGCTAAATCATGCATTAAAAATAACATATTATTCCTAATGAACAATGGATAAACATAAAATTGGATAAAATGAAATATGTGTGTCTCTCAAGCGGTACGTGGCATTGTATCCCAAGTACAAACCGCACTACCGTCCATTTGAATTCGGCTACGGAATTTACGTCTGGGTTTCCATCCGATATACCACGAGAGATAACATAAAATCATTCATCCAATGGCCATAACATAAATAAATGAAAGATACACATGCGAAGAAATAATAAAAAATAATAAGAAAAAGAACGGGAATAGATAAAAGGGTGCCCTCAAGTCTAACCTCTTAGGTCGTCTCTTGGAAGTGCGTTAGTGGTTGTCGGAAGGGTTGATGCTCCGTAACTTTTCTGATTTACTGGTTCGTTATTTTCCTTTGTTGCCTCGGTATTTTGGGCTGCTGTATACTCTATTTTGTTGCTGTTTCTGTCACTATTTTAGCTTACTGTTTTGCAGAAATTAGGAATATTTTAAGTGATTTTTACGGTAGTACTGGACTGTTTTTTCAGGGCAGAATTTTTGGTGAATGGGTGCAGTTTTTTAGGGCAGTTTTGTGGTGAAAGGGGCTGTGTTTCATCAGGCAGAATTTTTGGTGAAAAGGGTGTTTGTTTTTCAGTGCAGTTTTTTGGTGAAAATGGGTAGATTTTCAGTGTAATTTTTGTGGTGAAAAGGCGCAGATTTTCAGTGCAGTTTATGGTGGTAAAAGGGCTGATTTTCTGGACATTATGCGCGGCAATAGGGGACAGTTTGGGCGTGAATTTAAGGGTTGTTTCTGGCTGTGTTTGTGCGGCAATAGGGGACAATATTTGGTTGGGTTTGTGCAGTAATATATGGCTGTTTGCTGGGTACAGTTTGGCGACAATAGAGAGGGATTTTAGGGTAGTGTGTTCACGGCAATGGCAGGGGAAATTTCTTTGCTTTTACGTGAATGTGCTAGGGGGAAGGGCTTAGTTCAAGGTCCTTTTTATATGAGAGGGTTTAGGTTATCCTTGTACGGGAAGGGAAAGAATATTGTGTAATTATGGGGATATCTTTAATTAGTGTGTCATAGGGAAAAATCTATTCATTTTAGAAAAGTAATTTGTGGGATTTGATTTAGTTTAGGCATGTGATTTAATTTAATTAGGAAGTTAATTTATGAGATTTGATTTGATTCTTTTAATCGAGAAGGTGATTTGATTTGATTTCAACATTTTTTTAATGTGTGGATTTATTATTTTGGAGGGGATTGGCGTGTGGTTGGTCCTTTTGGGCGTGTGTTTGGGTTCTTTTGGTGGGCTTGGTGGGTGGATTTGTGGTATGTGGGCTTGGTGTGTGGCTTGCGGGGGTTTAGGCCGAGGATAAATTTTAAAACATAGATCCAAAGAGAAAACCCGAAGCTAAGCAAATGAATTAAGTCCAAAAAGGTATCAATTTCCGAATTTTTCTTTCTGACGTCCGTTTCCCACGACTTCCGCAACTTAAATGGTAGTGTCTCCGTACGAGGCTCATCATTGGAACTTATATGCAAAAAAACAGTGCCTACAGTACTGCTTGAGAAACATTCACGCACGTGTTCATGCCATTATAGATACCACATTGGTAATTTAGTTCGAACGTGTTCCCAAACGCTACATGAACGGGCATGCAATGGACCAACCTCTTTTTTATCCTATTTCATGCATGTTTGCCTCTTTGGGTTATTCCTTTTACATTACGTACTTAATTATCTCTCTTTATTATTAATGCTTTTATTGTTATTATTTATTTACATTCTCGCACTTCTTTGTTTAATATGTTTGCAGAATTATACATTTGCTTTCATTCTCTATTTATGTCTATTGGTGTGCAAACTTATGTGTTGTTTAAATTATCTAGCATGTGCTGCATAAGACATGGTTATATTATTGCATAAATCTGTTTATTACAATTGGCATAAGTAAGGGACCATTCCAAACCCAACAGTTTAAGGTCTTCCCTTGCGAGGGGTGAGTGCGGCCTTAAATCATTTCCCAGTTCACACAGGGTGGCGACTCCATTATTCTCTAGTTTAGTCCCATGCGGGCTACTTTGTACTCCTAACGAGCCGCGAGCCCGGACAATGTCACCCACATCTTTGTACCATGTCTACAGTCTGCGGCTCCACTGGGGATAGAGAATCGACCTCAAAATAATGTCTTGTAATGTTTGTGGTTTTTGCTTTAGTTAACCTTGTATTATATGTTTTGTGTACCATTTTTTACCTTGATTGAGTCATTTATCATGAAGTCGCTTTCGCTCGAAGCGGCGGATCGTTATATGGCATCATCACTCGTTGGCACGTACCTTAGGGTATAAAAATGGTGCGCTCACTTGGTCGCTCAAACCCTTGAGTGGGGAGACCTAGTTGTGGGCAAACCTTCGCCGACATGAGTCTTTTTCCGGACATTTGTGAGCACACATATGAACCATAGTTATATGTGTTGGATAATATGACCCATAGCGTCACTATTTGCACAGATCATTGTGTTGCTGTAGCAAATTAACTATGTAACAAGAAAATTGCACTCTCATCATTTGTGATTAGATCACCATAGATATATAAATGAAGAGAGGTCCCTATGATTAGTTCCTGGATTGAGATGATATGAGACAGTATCAGTCCACGAAGGATTAATCATTAAATATCCCTAGCCGTAGTATTATCAAGACTGGACATCGATAATGCGGAATAGGCTAGTATTGCACTTGTGCGCGTTGTGAGGGCACAACGGCATAGTTCTCATATATATAAGTGTTGGAGACTTATGCAAGTGCGATAGGAGGTCGTGTTTCACCCCGATGGTACGGGAAACAGCTTCGCTCTGGATAGACCCCTCTCGGAATCCCATTGGTATTATGACTAGGTGTCTATGGGAGGCCGAAATCAAGGTAGGTGTGTATAGTCTTAACCTGAGACTTGCATCGGTAATACTTACGATAATCGATAAACTTTGGTTTTGGTGGTTGGGGGCTTTGACCGGTTCTGTGTCTACCACTTCTGGGTTTATCAGAGAGTCGTAGTGTATTGGATGTGATGTCGAGACGGAAGTATCACTCCAGTCATAGTGGAGATGATGTCACGCAGGATACGGTATTAGTGCTCTTAAGTGATGCGCATCCAATCGTGATATTATGACTAGGTCATGAATATCCGATTATAGAGACTAGTTACCAGACATCCGATATGTGTTTCGGACGGGGCAGACACTTATCCAGCCCCAGCCCTAGCACGTGACTATCCGATACTGGGCCGATATGCACAATACGATTGTATACTACGCTTGATATAGATCTAAATATTCTTAAAAGGATATGTCCGGAGAATTGGGTAGACTTGGTACTTTGCTAGGAGTCGACCTTGTCTCGTAAATCGGTAGAACGTAGTACTTGGTACGTACGTGATTCGGTTACACCGACGACCGTATTTATAGCCAACTTATCCGGAGATCTCATGGGTCGCTTCCCGATAATCCACCGATGACGCACAACTCGCACTCTTGAATAATCTGGGATTATATAGAAGAGAGAGAAAATTAATCTAGGATTAATTACGGAGATATTTTATCTAGGATAAAATAAATATGTCGAGAGAGAGATAATGATTAATTTGGAATTAATCGATGAATTAATATATTCGATATATTAAACGAAATTAGATTTCGACGCGGAATTAAAATTAGATTTTAATTCGGGCGAACAATTAATTTAGAATTAATTCGTTAGCGACGTGAATAGTGAATTCGCTAGGCGTAATCATTTAATTACGACGCGACGGAAAAATCATTAATTTAGAATTAGCGAACCCGAGCCCGAGTGTGATTGCGAGCGCATTCGTATTTCGAATTCGAGTGCGGCGATGCAAGTCACATCAAGCGTCAAATCAATCGTCACATCAAGCGTCAAATCAAATGTCACTTTGAGTGATGTGATTGATTGATGTGATTGATTGATTGAAAGACATGACACTGACATAAAGTGACATGTGAATAGTTGATGTGCATAGTGTTTACCTTTTGAGACTTTGGAATGCAAATTAAAGGTAAATGAAAATGAAATTCATTGGAATTCAGCCAAGTATATAAGATATACTAAATGCAAATCAAATTAACATTACACAAATCTCTCTCTCTCATTTCTATTCTAGCTCCGCGCCATTTGATGAAAAATTTTTGGTTTTGAAGGCAAAACCGTGAGGAAGGGAAGCCAAGGGTTGGGGTTTTCATGGTGAAAACCGCAAGTGCTAGCACACTACGAGTCTTGCGAAGGTGTTAGGGAGGGTCACCAATGAGCCGGGATCCGTCCACGAGGCTCGGAGCTCCGTTTCTTCACTCAAGTTTCTGTTTGCTTGGCAGTGGCTGCTGCAGTGGGCGTGAAAGGCAGTGAAGAAAATGGCTTGATTCGTCTTCAAATCGACTCAACCGATCGATGTGAGTATTCCGCTACCTCCGTTGATGTGTTCACTCATGTTTTCATGTTTTGATTGATCTTGGGACCTTAGAAAAACTCAACAATGGCATCTAGAGCTAGTGTTGCAAGCATGAAATTTTAGGGATTTAAAATTTGGGTAATGTGATTTCAGCATGATTTGAATGAATTGTTTGTTTGAGTATGCTTATAACATGTTTAATTTCATTTTGGTTGGACTAATTTGATGAAAATTGATTTGGAATAATTTTCCCCAATTATTCACCTTGGCCGAAGTTTAGGGTTTGAAGGATTCTTGGAATTTTTGATTTTGTTTGTTGGATGAGTTAGAATCATTAGGATGATGTTAATTTGAATCGAATTGGATTGGATTTCGAATTGGACAAAAATTCCCCAACCTTCACCTTGGCCGAATGTGATAATGCCCTAATGTCTTGGTAATTTTGATTTTGTGACATTGGATGTGTATGAAATCATTTAGGATGGTGATTTAATGTATGTCGATTGTGGTTCGATTGGATTGAAACCGAATCGGACACAAAATCCCTCTTTGGCCGAGACCTTTAAGCATGTAAATGGGTTTGATTTTTCAATTTGTGTGTTTGACATATGATAATGAAATGAGCATGATTAATGACATAATTAATTGTTGACTAATTTGGTGTTTTAGAAATGTTGATTTAGGTCATTGATCATGTATGCACTTTAGGTAATGAGTTGCGTAATTGGATTCATGTAATTTAGTTATTTAGGCTTAAATTGGATTTGGGCTTTTAATGTTGTAATGGGGCCTATTGGGCTTGATTTATCAAGTTTGGTTTAGGCCAAATGGATTGGATCCAATTGGGGCCCAAAACCTTAACCATAAAGCCCAATTGCGACTAATGAACCTTAAAGTTCAATTGGGCCTAATGGGCCAAGATTGATTTATGGGCTTATGGGGTAATCTCGGATTGGACTTTGGTTATCGGTTTGACCCGAGTTGACCAAAAGTCCACGTCTTAAGAAATCAATCAAAAGCCATTGGACTTTAATTGAATTGGACGTTGGACGTTAATCGGTCTTTGAGACGCGTTATGATTAGATTTGGAATTTAAATCGTAAAGGTTTATTAAATAAAGTGTAATGTTCAATTTGGAATTGAATAGTGAATTAGTTTTTAATACATGTAAATTAGATTTAATAATGTAGTTTAATTTATTCATGAATCGTACTTTAAGTACTTATTCGCAAAAACGAGTTTGACTCGAACAAAATCAAATCGTTGTTTGAACACATGGATGATCACCTAATTATCAGATTAATTAATTTGATTAGATTGATTGATAGCATGCTTATGTGTGTGAATACATGGTTGTGTTGAATGAATAATGTATATCGGATGGATATTAGATGGGTGGGCAATTTTAGAAATTGTTGTATAAATTTGATTTATTAAATTGGACCTGCGTGTCCAGCCTTATCACCTTCTTTCTCTGTATTCTCTTCTCATCTATTCCCCTCTATGTATATGAGGTTTCTTTAGAAGTGTAATGTACGGGTAGAAGTAGTACAAGTGCTAGCTTGAGTGAGAAAGGGAGAGATTTGATCTAGGATCAATGTGTAAAGTATCCATCCGCATATCATTATTATTTTATTTCATACTCGCTTTATTATGTATTTAGAATGCATGTTTAAGGGTGTATGATGATGAGACTAACAAAGATAATTAAATTGGTAGCCAATTTGCACGCGAAAAACCCTCGTTTTATATTAAGCGATTATCCTTCCATTGAATGATTCTTGTTCAAGATCCGATTGGCATTGGTTTGTTGGCCAAAGTCAAGACCTTGTCAATGGGATGTATTTGAATCATGAGAGTTTTGTTCCACATCGGTGTCTAGTCCAAGTTGTGATTTGTTGGCTAAAGATCAGGTCCAGATTGACGAACCTTTCCTTGTCTAGAAGGAGTCCCGATACACTTCTTGTCAAGGTGTTCAATTGAAGGCCTAATGATCTAGGATATTTTGGTGTCCAATCAAACAGAGTCATGGGTTGTTATGATTCGGAGGATAAGTTAGAAAATGTATTAGATACATTGGCATAAGTAATATGTTTAGGACTTGGATGTCCACCTAACCGGATATGGGAATTGGATTGGATCCAATTGATCTGTGAGATCTACCTGTTAAGTAGCATATACAGCTTGTTGGCCAAAGTCAAGGTGTATGTTATTTGACAGGATCCCAGCCCACTAGGAAACACGGTTTCCCGAGTACTCCACAGAGGTTAGAGACTCGACGAAAAATAGTGGGAGGCAAGTATTGAATTTGCAACATTCGTTCAATTACTCGCCATACACGCTCAAACAAATATCATTCGTCAATATTTTACGTTGTTTTAAAAAAATATATATAGTTGGACTATATACAAACTCATTCAATATATAGTTGATTTATAAATTGGATTATAGTAATCATATAATTGAATTAAAATGATAGTTGATTTTGTAATTGGATTATAGTAATCAATATTAAAATTATAGTTGATTAAATAATTGGATTATTGTAATCATTATAATAAATAGTACCTTATTAAATGGATTAAATAGTTGGACTATTAAAATCAAGAAAGAATTGAAAAAGTTGAATATTTAAAATATATAATCCTTGGATTAAAATGTTTTAAATGATTTAATTTTCAATTGGAATTAATAATAGGTTAATTTATTTGATAAAATAACTTATTATGTCTAAGCCCATAATTAAGCAAATAGTAGAGCATAAGATCTTTGGAAGATTTATGTGATGATGACTTTAGTGCTTAATTAATATACTTATAATAAATCTATCTTTAGATTTAAAAGTATTAAAATTGCAATTAATAATTCTTGGAGAATTAATTGACTGTTCTAGTGGAGAAAGTCAAAATTTGCAATTGGGCATGTTGCACAAGGTGCATATCGTTTCGATATTCCGAAACCCAAGGCTTGGCCAAAGGTTTGTGAAATATAGAAAAGTAATTAACATATCCCACAGTGACTACCATTTGGATATGGAAGACACGAAGGAATTAAGAAAGGGCGAGGCTCTAACTTTAAAAATATTTGTCAAAGTTATGATTCGCTACTAGTATTGAAATTGGATTTTAAATACTAAAATGTGATACATAAATATATGTATTGATGTTCGGAATCCGCTTTGAGCTGGATACTGACTTCAAGCCGAGATTTCTCTGCGAATCGGAAACGGGACGAAAGTCACTGTTTCGACCGCAGATACCTAAGTTTAGGAACTACCCTTAGGGTATGTACTTAAATTAGGAAATGTTATGATGTAACTAGTTTGACTAGAGACATTATCTCTATATCAGTGTTTAATCCATTGCGGATAAAACCTTTATATCTAGAACACTAAAGTGTTTCATTATATAAGATGATACTGAGATAAATACATTAGATGTAAATAACATAATTTATATTTTGAATATAATAAAATCTCAAACATATAAAAATGACAAATAAATAGCTCAAATTGATTTGATCAATAGAGACTTATTTGTGGCATTGTTGTCTGGGACACAATTAAACGAGACTCGTCTATCCACACTTTTGAAGAGTGGGTACTAGGACTGATTTGACTAATCAAATAAGGTCTGCGAATCTAGTTATTAGGTTAAAAACCTGAAATACTATTTACTTGGTAATAGTAAAAGGGCCACCGATCTGTTAGCCCTATTCATGATGAAGTAAGTGGGCCCATATCTAGCTAGGCTAGATGTGAACATGAATATTTCGTGACCTTATCGAATGTGGCATTACGTTATGGTTATGTGTTTCTTTTGAATAACACAGATCGAAACTTTTGAAGTTTTCGACACGAAGTATATAAACAGATCGGCTATAGTATTATTCCGCCACGGTTAGACCGTAATGGAAATTACTTAAGCAGTAAGTTTCATACGTACATGAAAGAGTACGGCATTCTTTCATATGAGGACTCCTTCGAGACACGTCAGTTAGACGGTGTGTCCGAACCAAAAACCAAAATTTTGTTGGACATGATAAGGTTTATTACGAGTCGCTCTGAGCTACTGTTTCCTTCAAATAGGATATGAATTAACAGTGCAAAACTTATTTAGAATAAGGTTCCATATAAATCTGTTTGACAGATGTCATATAGGATATGAGCAAGGAAGAACGAGGTTTCTCATTCCTGATAATTTGGGTATGCCAGGCATAACGTTTGGTTTATACCAAACTAAGGACCCAAATTGGATAAGTGCCAATATAGGTTATCCTAAGGGAAACCTTAAGTATAGTACTTATAAATCCCACATGAGAACAATGTAATGTTGCTCACCATGCGGTTTTCCTGAGAGGAATACCGATATGCAGTGGTCAGTGGGAGGATAGTGATACTCGATGAAAATCGGAGTAACACTGTTCAAGGCACGAAGTCCTTAATGGAACACAAATAGTTCATCTATGATGAATCTTACCATTAATCTTCAAATACACAAGAAACCAGTAGATCGGATAGAGTCAGAAAACAACCTAGGGTATGAGTTTCTGATCTCGCCCCATGAAGATGTCAATCTTATGGAGGTGTACCATCCGACTACGTTTAGAGGAAGTGATACGAAGTATCGACTCCCTGTTATGGCAAAGTGCCATTAATCCGAAATGGATTCCATGTATAACAACTGCTTTGGATACTAGTTGTTGTACCACAAGGCATTGTGCCTATTGGTATATTAAACGTCTTCAAGGAAGACATAAATGGAAGGCAACATACCAACGTACAAAGCTGGGCTTTTGACGGAAAGGTGTCGTTATCAACATTGTGTTAATAACGGTTCGACCTTTTACCTGTTGCCATGGTAAATCCATTTTGAAAATGCTTGAAAATAACTGTATATTTCATTTATGAAATGTGTCAGTTATAAATCAAAATCGCTTTCCTGAAAAGGAAACCTTTTGGAGATGTTTATAACATTCTGACGATTTTGTATAACCGACAAACAAGGTTTGCGGGTTATTCGATCCATGTTTGGATCAGTGCAAGCATAAGGTTCTTGGAACTGTCGTTTTGAAATAATCATAATGGTTTATGATTTGACTCAAAATGAAATAATTCTTGTGTATATAAGGAGGTTAGTGGGAGGACGCACTGACAGTGAAATTCCCATATAGCTATTGTAGATAGCTTGGCTTCATAGATATTCTTTCAAATAAAAATTCTCCGTAGAATTCTGGGGAGTAACAACCTTTATTCAAGGAATAAAGATCTACTGGATAGATTTGGAGTTGTTAACACTCTCTGGGAAATTGTACATTTAAAATGTACTTGTATTGGTGTCTCATACGCTTCAAGCATATGGAGTCACAATCGGGTTAATCCAAGTGATAGTCACTGGATTAAAGATTAAGAACATCTATTAGTATCTGCGAGAACTAAAGATGTTGTCTTAAACTATGGAGAAGGAGAACTTGAAGTGACTGGGATCACCGCTGCAAGTTTCCAAACTATTAAATACTACGGTACTATAAAGTTTGAATAACGGGACAGTGAGCTAGAAATCTTTCCAAGCAAGATAACTGTTGCCGAAAAACAACAAATTCGGATTATTGCTGCAGCTGAGGCAGCAAAAGAAGCCATTTGGATCGAACATAAATCTAATTAGATTAGATATAGTTCTGTTAGCAGCTGAACTAGGCGTCAGCACAGGCTAAGGAATTAAAGGTCTCATCGACGATCCAGATATATACTTCTATATCATCTGATTCGTTCGGATCATACATCGTGGCGATGTGATGATCGTGTAAATCGCGTTAGACGATAATCAAACAAATCCGCTGACGAAAACCTTTCCTAGTAATTTGAGCGAACCTTACATAGTTCAAGTGCTGGAATACTTGAGTGACTCGCTACGTGCCAAGTGGGAGATTGTTGGATAATATGACCCATAGCGTCACTATTTGCACAGATCATTGTGTTGCTGTAGTAAATTAACTATGTAACAAGGAAATTGCACTCTCATCATTTGTGATTAGATCACCATAGATATATAAATGAAGAGAGGTCCATATGATTAGTTCCTGGATTGAGATGATATGAGATAGTATCAGTCCACGAAGGATTAATCATTAAATATCCCTAGCCGTAGTATTATCAAGACTGGACATCGATAATGCGGAATAGGCTAGTATTGCACTTGTGCGCGTTGTGAGGGCACAACGGCATAGTTCTCATATATATAAGTGTTGGAGACTTATGCAAGTGCGATAGGAGGTCGTGTTTCACCGATGGTACGGGAAACAGCTTAGACCCCTCGGAATCCCATTGGTATTATGACTAGGTGTCTATGGGAGGCCGAAATCAACGTAGGTGTGTATAGTCTTAACCTGAGACTTGCATCGCTAATACTTACGATAATCGATAAACTTTGGTTTTGGTGGTTGGGGGCTTTGACCGGTTCTGTGTCTACCACTTCTGGGTTTATCAGAGAGTCGTAGTGTATTGGATGTGATGTCGAGACAGAAGTATCACTCCAGTCATAGTGGAGATGATGTCACGCAGGATACGGTATTAGTGCTCTTAAGTGATGCGCATCCAATCGTGATATTATGACTAGGTCATGAATATCCGATTATAGAGACTAGTTACCAGACATCCGATATGTGTTTCGGACGGGGCAGACACTTATCCAGCCCCAGCCCTAGCACGTGACTATCCGATACTGGGCCAATATGCACAATACGATTGATACTACGCTTGATATAGATCTAAATATTCTTAAAAGGATATGTCCGGAGAATTGGGTAGACTTGGTACTTTGCTAGGAGTCGACCTTGTCTCGTAAATCGGTAGAACGTAGTACTTGGTACGTACGTGATTCGGTTACACGACGACCGTATTTATAGCCAACTTATCCGGAGATCTCATGGGTCGCTTCCCGATAATCCACCGATGACGCACAACTCGCACTCTTGAATAATCTGGGATTATATAGAAGAGAGAGAAAATTAATCTAGGATTAATTACGGAGATATTTTATCTAGGATAAAATATCGTCGAGAGAGAGATAATGATTAATTTGGAATTAATCGATGAATTAATATATTCGATATATTAAACGAAATTAGATTTCGACACGGAATTAAAATTAGATTTTAATTCGGGCGAACGAATTAATTTAGAATTAATTCGTTAGCGACGTGAATAGTGAATTCGCTAGGCGTAATCATTTAATTACGACGCGACGGAAAAATCGTTAATTTAGAATTAGCGAACCCGAGCCCGAGTGTGATTGCGAGCGCATTCGTATTTCGAATTCGAGTGCGGTGACGCAAGTCACATCAAGCGTCAAATCAATCGTCACATCAAGCGTCAAATCAAATGTCACTTTGAGTGATGTGATTGATTGATTGAAAGACATGACACTTGACATAAAGTGACATGTGAATAGTTGATGTGCATAGTGTTTACCTTTTTGACTTTTGGAATGCAAATTAAAGGTAAATGAAAATGAAATTCATTGGAATTTCAAGCCAAGTATATAAGATATACTAAATGCAAATCAAATTAACATTACACAAATCTCTTCTCTCTCATTTCTCTCTTCTAGCTCACGCCCATTTGATGAAAAATTTCTGGTTTTGGAAGCCAAAACCGTGAGCAAGGGAAGCAAGGGTTGGGGTTTTTCATGGTGAAAACCGCAAGTGCTAGCACACTACGAGTCTTGCGAAGGTGGTAGGGAGGTTCACCCATGAGCCGGGATCCGTCCAACGAGGCTCGGAGCTCCGTTTCTTCACTCAAGTTTCTGTTTTGCTTGGCAGTGGGCTGCTGCAGTGGGCGTGAAAGGCAGTGAAGAAAATGGCTTGATTCGTCTTCAAATCGACTCAACCGATCGATGTGAGTATTCCGCTACCTCCATTGATGTGTTCACTCATGTTTTCATGCTTTGAATTGATCTTGGGACCTTAGAAAAACTCAACAATATGACCTATAGAAGCTACCCCATATGCTTGTGTTTGGGACTATCGTCATTTGGAATCATTTGGACTATTCAATCATAAGATACAAACTTGTTAGGCTATTTAAAATAGGACGAGTTCATATCTTATGATGATTGGGCCAAAAGCTTTCAAAATGACGATGGGCCACTTTGTGCTTGGGCCCCTTATCATTTGAAGTTATTTAGCCACCTTATCTCAAAAGTATAAACCTATTGGGCCTTTTCAACTGGGACACATTTACACCTCGTGATAATCTGATTGAATACTTTAAAATGATAATGGGCCAACTTGTATGAAAACCTTGATAGGTTTAGAAAGTCTAAACATGATCCAAATATGCCAAAAGCATGAGTTCGATATCCGCACTGGCTTTCATCCAGAAGGATAGCCTTGTTATGGAATATTTTCATATTGTTGTATGCTTCCAAGTTCCTACAATGGTTTATTGGTTTCAGGTTGTACTTCATCAAGTTCAACCTGTCTTTGATTACCTCATTCAGACAAAAATTTTACCTCTACAAATTTTACGAAGCGAGCTACAAACACATTTCGATGCTCGGTATCATAAAACAAATATCCTTTCGTATTTGAAGGATATCCAACAAAACTAAACTTTTGCCCTCGAGGTAAAAGCATATCTTACTGAGCCATCTTGACATAGGCAGGACAGACCCAAATCTTAATATAATTAAGATTTGATTCTTACTAGTCCATATCTAATATGGAGTCATAGGAACAGCCTTTGAATGAATCTTATTCAAAAGATGAGCAGCAGTTAAAAGAGCATATCCCTATAAGTAATAGGACAAATCTGTAAAACTCAACATCAATCGAACCATATCCAATAAAGTCTGATTTCTCATTTCAGACACTCTGTTGTGATGTGGAGTACCCGGAGGAGTATATTGAGCGAGAATCTCATTATCCTTTAAATAATCGATGAACTCACCACTCATATATTCACCGCATCGATCAGATTGAAGACATTTAATATATTTACCAGTCTATTTTTCCACTTCAGATCAGAATTCTATGAACTTTTCAACAGTTTTCGATTTCTATTTCATCAAATAGACATAACTGTACTGTGAGAGATCATCGATAAAGGTAAAAAAGTATGAAAAATCACTGTGAGCAGTCTGACTCATGGCACCAGATACATCAGAATGTATTAGTTCCATTAAGTCAATGGCTCGGTGTCCTGCACCAGAAAATAAGGCTTTACCCCGAATACAGGATTCACAAGTTGGATAAGGTTCAATGGTATGATCATGTATCAAACCATTTCTAACCAACTGGGTTAGACGTTTCACACCTATATGATCTAACCTCATATTCCACAATTCAGTATTATTTATATCAGATACTTTACATTTATTAATTCTAGCATTAAAGATATCATGTGAGGTATGCAAAATGTAATGGCCATGCTCATTTGGAAAAACTTGGATCTGAATATTATATTTATCATATAAATATAAAAAATGATTCTTAATATTTACATTATATCCTTCAGTATCTAATACAAAAGTTATACAATATTTGCAACACATCTCGACATAAAAAATAGTCATGCAACAAAATTCTCCCATTGGGTATGGGAATCTCGCATAAGCCCACAACAACTGCATCCAGAGAATCGCCACTCCCAAATCACAGCTGCATCTCCCCAGATTTCAGCCGTCTACTCTCCCTCAACACCTAAAATGAATTGCAAATATAAATTGGACAAGCAGAATGTAAAATCCAACTGGATGATATAGCTTCACAAGCTAAAGAGATATAAATAACGGGAAAAATAAAATTAACTGAAGTCAATGCTCTTTCCTTTCTGATTTGTGCTAAGTAATCAGGACAATTCCTCTTTCAGTGGCCAATCTTGCAGCAGTGGTGGAATTTATCTTCGGCATCTCTCTTTGGTTTATCTATCTTACCTTACACTGGAATATTCGTACTCTTCTTTTTCTTTCCTTTCTTCTTCTTCCCTTTCTGTTTAGATTGGGAGGAAGTAGGAAGAGCAGTGGGTTAAGAGGGCAAGTCAGTACTCCATTTCTTAAATCTTCCTCCGCAATTTGCAACATCTTATGCAACTCTTGATAAGAACAGCTAATTCCATTCATATTGAAATACATTGCAAATCGGCTATATGACGCTAGGAGAAATCCAATTATGACACTTCGTCCTAGAGTGTCATTCAGAGTGAAATTATAGCACCTCAACTATTCGATCAGATTAATCAGATGAAGTACATGAGGGCTCACAGCCTGTCCCTTTTCAAGTTTTGAATAGAACAATTCCATTGATATTTTATGAACCGAGACTTGTTCTTGGTTCATAAAGGACTCCCTTAGTCGCATCATCATAGTATATGCATCAACTAATCCAAAATATTGCCTTTTAAGCTCCGGTTTCAAGGAACTGAGAATATATGATTTGACTCTTTTATCATCATCCCTCCACTTTTAGAGAGTCGCATGTTCCTCTTGTGCTGCATCATCTGATATGGCAAGTGGCAACTGACTTTTTAACACATATTCTAATTTCTCATACCCAATGACAATCTTTGGATCCAAGTCCCAATCTGTAAAGTTTTCAGCATGCTTAAGCTTGTTAGTATCAAGTATACGAGCCAAAAGATTAGAAGAAGGTGCCGACATCGCAAATCTATCATATAGATAGCGAAAAATGGTCAGCAGGCAAAGCAGTTTCATATAATATAAAATAAATAAAGCATAAATAGATCAAGGATTTTTAATCTAAAAATGCCCCTCCCATTATTTCATGTAAAAATGTAATCACCAAATAGAATACAGTAGCATGCAATAATCAAATTAAAACATAATAGTGAAAGGTAGACCCCATGAATATATTTTAGCTCACATCTTTGACACTATATTGCCTACGTATATTCATCAGGTAGACAACTCATTGTCGATCACTCAACAGTGACTCCTAGTATTTTGGTCCTAATCGTTTCTTGTTGTCACAGTTTTGGCACGTCATAAGGAGGCGTACCAAGGTTAAACTCGTCAATGATAAATTCAAGATACTTACATAGTCCTGACAGCTTTGGCACGTTCACAATTTCCGCTTTCGGTTGAATTTACCTAGTATCACATATACATCTGATATAAATAAATTTCTATCAACTATACCCTTACTGCTTTAGGAATTTCTCGGATATAGTCATATAATAGATATCCACAAACCGTAATGACAAGACGGACCAAGAAATATGTATCCAATACATATTACTTTAAAACCTTATTAATTAGGGATTTTCCGTAAGGATGTAACACACATTTAATTTAATCAAATTAAATAAATACAAGCATGCATAAAGTAAAGACTAAATAAACATTGAATTTAAGGGCATATTCATATCATGTGTTCAGGTTCAAACATGCGCTAATACCATTTTTATTGGGGTTTTAGGCGGTAATTCGGATAAACATATGGAAGGCGGAAAATCAAAATTTTCCGATTTCAATAATTTTTCTTGGGTAATTAAAATAAACTAATTTATTTTAATTATTCAATACTTTAAAAACTAAAATTTTTTGCCCAAAAAATTAAATTTTTTATTAATTACCTTTTAGCCCCTAAAGTTTATATTATTATTGTATTAGTCCTAAGTTGTCAAATTCAATTTTAATTGATTCCAAATCAATCCCAAAATGATCTATACATGTCTTATATATGAAAAATACAAATTTAAATTCAAGAAATGAATTTTTTCCAAATTTCCGAGAGGTCTCTCAACTTTCAAGTTTGATCAATTTGATCCAATTTGTTCAAAACCACTCAAGATCAAATCCAATCAACGCCAAAAACACATATGTGAAAATCCCCAAATTTGGAAAGGGTTCAATACTTTAATCCAATCCTTACCACACCATATCAGTCTCACCACCATGAATAAACTCAAGAACAATTCTAGTTAATTTATGAGTGGCTAAGCAACTCTAGAATGACAACAAAATTATCAAATCGTGAAAAGAATACGTAATTACTCCTAATAAGCCTTCTTTACAGTTCATACATGCTAACATCTTTCTATCAAGTTCCCAACCATCAAAATACATACAAAAAAGACTAGAGAAAGATCTAAGCTACATATATTGAAGCCTAGAGTCATAGAAACATTTTTCATGTAGAAGAAAGTAAGAAAAACGTGCAAATTTCAAGATTTCCCAAGCGTTTCTTTTCTTTCTTTCCCTTTTTCTCTCAAACTCTCTTTGTATTTGATTTAGGGTTATTGAAATTATGAAATAAAAAATTGAAACAAGGCTTATATATTTTCCATACAATGACCGAAAAATGGGGAAAAATTATAAGCCAAGTATTTCAATTTTATTTTAATTAATAAATGGATAAAGATCTAATAAATTTGTGGTTATTAATCATTAAACCATTTAATGAAACACACAAATATTCCAATTAAATCATGTCATTTAATCCAATCAAAATTGGCAATTTAATCCAATTAAAATTAGTCATTTTCTTACTTTAATTAAAGTAACAAGATATTATTATTTTTTTAATTTAATTATTTAACATTTAAATAATCAAATAATTAAATAAAAATATCTTAAATATATGTATTATATTTACAATAAATAATCTAAATACATATATTAATAATAAATGTCAAATATCACAGTTTGAAATTCAACAAATAGCTGAAAGAACCTAAACGCATGTATTTTCGTTTAACCATTAAAAAACTTATAAATAATCAGTATTATTCATTAAAAATTACCCAAGTGCTCTACGAGTATATTTTATTAGTGAGACTCTCTAGGTTCAGGCATATCTGTCATGAAATCCAATTTCTTGTCCATAATCTACCCACCCGTAAATTATGATGAACAGAGATAAACTCTCTGAACCATACAGGTCGAGGTCACTTTATATGTATAATCATTCCGTCACAGGTACCCGGATTATCCTAGAGATATAGATATGAACGTCAAATCTCAATAGGTATAATCTCATCGATGATTCTATTAGTAATCTTTTAATAACACTTAGAACTCACTTCTAAAGTGTACCACGGGCCCATGGATTTAACAAATTGCTAATTCCTTAATGGATACCTATGCTTCGTACAAAAAACTGACGGATCCTATCTTCATACACACAGGATATTCTGAGGATCGGTCCATACCCAATGAACAGGCGAAGGTCTAATCTTAATAGATCGGTGACACGACTGTCATCAAAATATGGAGGATACCTCATACATCCACAGTGGTACCTCAATAGAAGGATCAATATGCTCACTCAACCCGAGAAGATTCTTATTGACGTTGGTGTATCATCTATTAAGAATCTTTAGTGAGTCATTCAGTGTTTATCCGATATAAACACATACATGTCTATACAAGTCTCCCTGAGACTCATAGTTCGTTGAGAAACCATTGGAATCAAATATTCCAATATACACATGTACCAGTCTGAGCGAGTTTACTTACTGACCAAGTAATTGTAAACCTTGACCATGACAGTTAAAGAATGATATTGTTATGAGACTGCTCAATGTCAGTTGCAACACTTTGCAACTGTATCATAACCAATCGCTCTATTGTCATTTACATCTTTATCATATAATAAAATAATTAATATTATAGAAGCCATTTATTTTATTCACTAATAATATTGACAAGGAAATACATAAGAAATTGGTGCTCAGAGCACCAATCCTAACAAGTATAACCTAGAGTCGGTCAAGGAAACTAAGAATACCGAAATTATTGAGACCAGGAAAACATTTGACATGATAAGACTCGATGGACAATTGAAAATGGAGTATCATATAGTGCAAGTAAGAAATGAAAGAATAGTAAGCGTGAAGACACTAACCATACTGGTACTAGTAAAGGAATTAAAAGTGAAAAAAGAATAGGAACATATACTGCAAAGGAATAACTAGTGCCAACATTAATAATAAAAAACACAATTTAAGCATAATGGTGGATACATTCAGGCTTAACATAGATACCTTGTCTTAAACTCTTAGCCAACAAAGAAGAATCGCCATAGAAACTACCCAGATGTAATATTTCAAGTTGATAGCCTTCAGTTGACAACTATAGTACAAGAAAGGTTAGTTGTGCGTTATGAAGTCCTAAATCCATTGACAGTCAAACAATGTGAGAAATAGAAGGAAATAGCTCATAAGCAGTGGGAGCCTAGTAATGAGAAAAAGGAAAGGTTCAAATAGTTAGCTAAGATATGATAATGAATATTAGAATACGATCTAATATATGGAGCTAAGGAAAAATCTAGTAAGATATATCTTAGGAGGTCATTAAGTGGTTATATTATTAGGAGTATTCGAATAACTTGAGAGATAAACAAGTCAAGGGAAAGCGAAGGTCATTGGCTATAATACTAAATACAATAGTGATACTTTAAACATGAAGAATAACAGAAGTCTCTTATGATTATATGAATTATTGTTGTCATGACAAAAGATATAAGAGGTTTCAAACCAGAATGGAACTAAGATAAATGAGACAACAGGCCCCGAATATAGTATAATTTTAAGACTGATAGTTAATTCAAATAGTCAAAATAGAGGATGTTGAGTATAATTAGAGGCTTAGAAATGATATTTTTGTGATGCATAATGTTAATTATAGTATGATAGTAAGTGTAAAGTACTGAACAGAAGTTCATAGAATGAAAATAAGGAATTACCTCGTAGACGGGAATTCAAAGAATCATTTACTGAGGCCCACGAACTTTGAATGCAGCATGTACAAGCATGATAAGAAGTTACCAAAAATTTTAATATTAGATTTTGAATCGAAGAGTAGGAAGAAAATTAAGGAAGATAGGAATAGTAGAGATATATATACCATTGAATCGAGACTATTATGTGATTTAAACCCCATAAGGGATTCGAGGACGAATCCTATTTAAGGGGGGAGAATTTGTAATGACCAAAAATCTCCACTACTATTTTATTATGAGATGAGTGTCATAGAGCATAAATTATGTTTGGGCACATATACACTAATAAAATAACTTTGTGGACAATCGGTAAATTCTTCAAGATTCCGATACGAGATTATACAATGTTTCATTCTGGACAGCTCATGGTATTAGGGCTATAACTTTCTCATAAGATCTCTAATTTTTATGCATTATATATCATTGGAAAGCTACGATCGAGACCTACAACTTCTGCATTGAATATTTTTACAAATTCAAACCAGAAATAGATTGAAAATACAACCTAAAAAATTAGATGAATAGTACCTGAGAAAAACATTATAAATTTCAAATAGCCTCTAGTTTAAAAGAATGATACTATTCAAATATTCTCAAAATTTGAAAGAGAAAAGAAAACTTGAAGGATGAAGAAGAATAACAACCATAGAAGACATGAAATATGAAGGAAATCAATAGAAATGAGGTAATAGAACTTGACCCCAAATTTTAGATTGAGGATTTTTTATGATAAAATGCCATGTTGATATTAATAACATACTAGGGATTCCATTTAGGGGTATAATGAACATGAAAATTTATTGTGTTAAATAATGTCCAAATATTGAAAACCCTAAGTATTAACTTAATTGGAATTATGAGATTAAAGAGTTAAATTGTATTGAGGAGTGTTGGTTTAATAAGTGTGACTATTGAGGTTTAATGAGTTGTTTGAGTAAATATTATGGTACGAAAGTGTGGGAAGTGAATTTGGGCAAACTAGGTATGGAAGATTTGAGGATAGGCCGTGAAAGTGGCCTAGGGTCGCGACATTACACACCCAATATCACGACGCGCACATGAGAATTTTCACAGATTAGGTTCTGTAACGTGAGTGTCGCGATGACCAAGGACTTGCATTGCGAATTGGAAAGCAATGGAAGCTCACTATCTCGAGAATGTCGCAACACTCAGATTTTAGTGTCACGACGCATATGGGAGTCGCGACGCCAAACCCTTGCATCTCGATGCAAAAGCAGAGGATGCCTATTGGTTTACCAACATGTGTAAGATCGCGACATCCAAAGGGAAATGTCACGACGCGTGAACAAAAATTCCGCATAACTAGTTTCAATTCATTCCAATTTCACCCTATCATATCAGAGGCCACCATAAGGGTCTCGTATCAGCTCGCGTACATATATTACATCATGGTATATGTATCATACGCCTTGAAGTGATAGTAAATACTTGAGTAGATAAATTTAGCCTAATTCCATAATGCATTCCTTAGTCCATTTTCTAATCAAGATTATCAATTATAGATCATCGCAGGAACTGTAATTTCCTTCAAGAAAGTGAATAATATCTGCCAGATTTCAAATCGGTGAGTGGACACTCTTTCCTTAAGTTGAATTCCGTTATGTTATTTTAATATCAGACTTACTTTTAAAAGCACATAAGGCATTAGCCAAACCTTAATTTTAGTTATTTTACTATTGATGATGTTTTGGACCCACTTCAATATGTAACTTGACTCAGATATGGAACTGACGGATAGAACATGTGCACATGTAGAGGACTGGGGGGACGGTGATACATAACACCCCCAGATCCTAGTTCTGGACTAAGGATGACTGATGCCCCTAGATCTTAGTGTAAAGTCTGGCAGTAGCATAGATCTGCACTCCTGGCTCTAGGTCAATGGGTTGGGAGATGGTGATACGTAACACCCCAAGACCACTAGTTAGGCGTATAAGGGGATGGTGATACGTAACGCACCCTTACGTCGGGTTTTTCAAACAGAGATTTTTCAGAGATAGATTTATAAAAGAAAGTTTTTTAGAAAATAGATTTTTCAGAAATGGATTTTAAGAGATAAGTTTATAGAGATAGCATTTTCGAAATAGCAAGAGTTGTGAAATAATTTTCAAGAAAGCTCAATTTCACAAAAAAAAGATTCAGTGTTTTCCAAGTAGAAAAGGGTTTTCAGAAGAATCAGGTTTCTTGAAGTGATTCTTACCTTATGAATCAGGTTTCAGATTTAACTCATCCACTCACTTAGATCGTTCAAATGATCTATTATAACTAGGTTGGTGGCCAAGAGTTATACCTAGAAAAATGGAGTCGTCTATGAGGAGATTTTCTCGCAAGTAGCCATGCTCGAATCTATTCATACTCTTATATCCATTGTCGCATATTATGATTATGAGATATGAAAAATGGATGTCAAGATAATATTTTTGAATTGTAATCTTGATGAGAGCATCTATATGGTGCAACCATATGGATTAATTACCCAAGTTCTATAATAAAACGTTTACAAGCTATACAGGTCTATTTATGGACTAAAAGCAAGCATTTTATCTTGGAATAAATGATTTCATACAACGATCAAGTTTTATGACTTTGAGAAAAATTTGAATGAGCCTTGTATATACGAACACATCATTGACAATAAGGTAAATTTTCTCCAATTATATATCGATGATATTTTACTTATTGTGAATTATATAAAAATATTATCATACATAATATCCTGGCTAGTTAACCAATTTCAAATGAAAGATTTGGGATAGACAGGTTATAAACTTGGGATCTAGATTATTCGAGATCACAAAAATGACTATTTATTATATTTCAGACATCTTATATCAACAAGATTCTTGTGTGATTCACGATGCAGAATTCCAAGAATGGAAACTTACCTTTTTGCCATTGAATTCATTTGTCAAATAAACAGTCTCCTAAAACACCTCAAGTAGTTAATGAGATTAGGCATACCTCATATGCCTCTACAATTTATACTCTCATGTATGTTATGCTATGCTCGAGACCGGACATCTATTATGCACTGGGACTAGATAGTAGATCTCAATCTAACCCAGGATTAGATCATTGGATAGTTGTGAAGCACATTCTTAAATATCTTAAGAGAACGAAAAACTATATGCTTGTATATTCTGGTGATGATATGATCCTCAGATGATATATTGATTTTCATTTTAGACGGAAATAGATTCCAGGAAATCAACATCCACATTAGTCTTCACCATATATGGTGGAGCTAATTTGTGAATGAGCATAAAATAATCTTGTATTGATGACTCTACCATGGAGGCTGAGTATCTAGCAGCTTGTGAAGCAGGTAAGGAATTAGTATAACTCTGAAAATTCTTAGGATACCGGGAAGGTGTTCCTGATTTGGATTAACCACTCACGTATTATAGCGATAATAGTGTTACAATTACGAATTCCAAAGAATCAAAAAACCACAAGATATGGAAGCATGTATAGAGGAAATATCATCTTATTAGGGAAATAGTGCAAATAGTAGTTATAGAGAATTTGGCTGAATAGTTTACAAAGACCTTGATGGATAAAGTGTTTGAAGGTCACCTAGAGAGTCTATAATTATGCGACATATCTCATATGCTCTAGTACAAGTGGGAGAATATTGGGATATATGCCCTAGAGTATGATGTAATATGTTAATGGAATTAATGTTAATATATAAATGTTGTATTTTCATTTACCAATGTGTTTATTTTAAATCACATATTATAAATTATCATATATGCCATTGATTACATATATAAATTCAGACTTAGTGTAAGAGTATCTTACATAAGAGGATTCAATTATGAAATTATTAATCTAAAATATTTCATCGAGTGCAAACAAGACATGTATTTTGTTTGTGGTTCATCTATAGTTACGGTCTATTTATACATTATAACAACTTTAATCTGGGATTATTCATATGGTGACATGGGGATGACGACGCCTTAAATGATGAGATCATATAGGACTATACCAAGGCAAATGAAACAAAGAAACTCGTATCAGTATAATAGATGATCATATATAGATTGATCTGAATGTTGAGTGCACTACGAACTCCTACAAGGCAGGCTATGTCATTTGAGTTATATGGCTGAGATTGGTGTAGAATTCTTGATCAATAACTTCATACTTTGGGCACATGGTTTGGTATGTGGTTGTGGATCTTTTACATAGAAATGGAATTCATTCCTTCTTATGATAAGTCAACGAGTTTATTCCTTAAGGGTTGATTCAATACTTGAACAAATAGAGCACTCAAATCTTTATATTATGAATAGAATGATAATATTCATAATAGTTATGAATACATTGTTCACTACAGAATCAATTTTATTTATGGTACAAAAATAATTAGAGGGGTATAGTGTTGGTTTCTATTGATGTCCCAAGATCAATTTAAGCCATGAAATAAGAATGAATACTACTAAGAAGCATGGCGGAAACATACTTACAAAGATCGATTGGATGTGAAGAGAAGCAAAATGAACTCCAAGTGCTCTTTGAGATTCGGCCAAGGTGGATGGTGGAGGAAGATGATGAAGCTCCAAGCTTGCAAATGGATCCCAAGCTCCAAGATCGGTTCCTTATCACCTTGTAAAGATCTTTCAAATGTGCTAGGAAGTAGTGAAAAGAAAACAATTTTCTTTCCACCAAGGGAGAGTCACGGCAATGGCAAGAGGGGAGAAGAACTTTTGCCTTTTGTTTTCAATTTGTTTTCCAAAAACAATAATGAAAAGCTATACAAAAATTTGGTAAGTCAAAGCAAATTTTTGGCTCCAAAATGGCATTAAATGCCCACACCAACCCCTTTCATGAATAGTGACTTCATGTCACTCACCAAAAGGGTGACATTGACATCTATCACTAAAATGACAAGTGATGTGACTCACGATGTGACTTGTGGGCCCCACTTGATTCAAAATGTGAGTGGGCCCGCAAACACTTCCGGCTCGGTTTCGCTAATTCCAATTAAAAAAACTTCCATCGCGACGTAATTAAATATTTATGCCTAGCGAAATTACTATCAAGTCGCTAACGAATTAATTCTAAATTTACTCATTTTCCCGAATTAAAATCCAATTTTAATTCCGCATCGAAATCCAATTTCGTTTAATATATCGAATATATTATTTTATCGATTAATTCCAAATTAATCTTTCTCTCTCTTCAAATAGTATTTTATCCAAGATAAACTCTCTCTGTAATTAATCCCAGATTAATTAAGTTCGAATCGAACGTCATCGGTGAATCTTCGGGAAGCGACCTAAGAGATCTCCGGCTATGTTGGCAGTAAATACGGTTGTCAGACTATCTGAACACGTACATACACCGTACTATATTTTTATCGATTTACAAGACAATGTTGACTTCTAGCAAAGCGTCATGCCTACCCAATTCTCCAGAAAAATTCTTAATGGAATATACGATCTATAACAAACGCAGTATACCGTAGTATGCGTATTTCGATCCAGTGTCGGATGTCACGTGCAAGGCCTGGGGCTGGAATAGTGTCTGCCCTGTACGAAGCACATATCGGATATCAAGCAACTAGTCTCTTTGAATCGGATAATCATGACCTTGTCATATTATCCCGATGGTTGCAACACTATAGAGAACCAGTTCTGAATCCCTGCATGATCATCATCTCCATATGTCTGAAGTGATACTCCTGTCTTGACATCACATCCAATACACTATGATTCCCAATAATCCCAGCAGAGGCATACACAGAACCTTTTAAAGCCCTGGACGACCAGAACCAATGTTTACCGATCATCGCAAGTACTAGCGATGTAAGTCTCAGGTTAAGACCAAATACACCTACCCTGAAGCGGACTCCCATAGACACATATACATACTACCAATGGGATTCTGTGGGTCTATCCAGAGTGAAGCTGTTTTCTGTACCATCGGTAAAACACAACCTCATATCGCACTTGCATAAGTATCCAATACTTAAATATATGAGAACTATGTCGGTATGCCCTCACAACGCGCACAAGTGCAATACTAGTCTATTCCGCATTATCGATGTTCAATCTCGATAATACTACGACTAGGGATATTTAATGATTAACCTTTATGGATTGATACTGTCTCATATCATCTCAATCCGGAACTAATCATATGGACTTTTACCATTTATATATCAAAGTAAATAAATTACAAAACGGTAAAAGGTAATTTCATTACTACATAGTTAATTTTATACAAAAAACACAATGTCTTTTACAAACAGTGACGCTATGGGTCATAACTGTCTAACAATCTCCCACTTGGCTTATAGCCAGTCACTCAAGCATCTAATACCTGAACTATGTACATGTCGCTCAAACTTTTACTGAGGAATAGCTTTCGTCAGTGGATCTGCCATGTTGTCATCGGATGCGACCTTCTCGACCACCACATCGCCATGATGTATGATCTCACGTATCAGATGGAAATGTCGAAGAACATGCTTGGATCGTTGATGAGACCGCGGTTCCTTAGCCTGCGCTATTGCCTCGTTATTGTCACAATACAATGGAACGGGCTCAGCTGCTAACGGAACTACTCCTAATCCAATTAGGAATTTTCAGATCCAAACTGCTTCATTTTCTGCTTCAGCTGCAGCAATGTACTCCGCTTCTGTTGTTGAATCGGCAACAGTCTCTTGCTTGGAAGATTTCCAGCTTACTGCTCCGTTATTCAAAAAAAATATATACCCGGATTGCGACTTGCAGTCCTCTTTGTCGGTTTGGAAACTTGCATCGGTATACCCAGTTACCTCAAGTTCTCCATCTCCATAGATTAAGAAAGCATCCTTAGTTCGTCTAAGATACTTAAGGATGTTCTTAACCGCCATCCAGTGACCTTCACCTGGATTGGCCTAATAGCGACGACACATGCTCAAAGTATAGGAGACATCAGGTCGCGTACATATCATGGCATACATGATCGATCTGACTACCGAGGCGAATGGTATTCGACTCATATTGTCTCTCTCATCTTGATTTTTAGGACACATCTCCATAGATAGATAGACGCCATGTGACACTGGCAATAGTCCTCTCTTGGACTGATCCATGTTGAATCTCTTCAAAACTTTGTCAATATATGTACTCTGGGAGAGTCCAAGTAGCTTTCTAGATCTATCCCGGTAGATCTTTATTCCCAGAATAAAGGCTGCTTCTCCCAGATCTTTCATGGAGAATTTCAATGAAAGCCAAGCTTTCACCGACGTTAACATGGGAATGTCATTGCCTATAAGCAATACATCGTTAACATAAAGGATAATAAAAGTCAGTGCTCTCCCACTAACCTTCTTATATACATAAGGATCATCATCGTTTTGAATGAAATCATATTCTTTTATGATCTCATCAAAACGTTGGTTCCATGACCTCGATGCTTGCTTCAATCCATAAATGGATCGATTTAACTTACAAACCTTGTTTGCAAGTCTAGGCAAGATAAAACCGTCAGGCTGTTGCATATAAACATCCTCCAAAAGGTTTCCGTTAAGGAAAGCGGTTTTAACGTCCATCTGCTATATCTCGTAATCGAAATATGCAGCAATTGCAAGCATTATCTGAATGGATTTAATCATGACAACGGGTGAGAAAGTTTCGTCATAATCGACACCATGTCGTTGACGATACCCCTTCGCTACAAGCCTAGCTTTGTATGTTTGTACGTTTCCATCCATGTCGGTCTTCTTCTTGAAGACCTATTTGTATCCAATAAGCTTTACGCCTTATGGTGCATCTCCAAACTTGGTTGGTGTACATGGAATCCATTTCGGACTTCATGGCTTTTTGCCATAAAGCGGAATCGATATCTTGTATCGCTTCCTCATACGTAGCCAGTTCGTTATCCTCATTGAGATTAATATCTACATGAGGTGAGATCAGGAACCCATACCACTCAAGTTATTTCCTAACTCTCTCCGACCTACGTTGTCCTTGTGTAATAGAAGATTATGGTACAGTCTCATCCCGGATGGACTGTTCTTGTTCCGTTGAGGATTCTATGCCAGGAACAGTATCACTCTGATTTTCATCGAGTTCTACTTTCCTCCCACTAACCACTATATTTAGGAATTCCTTCTCAAGGAAAACCGCATGTAGAGCAATAAATACTTTGTTCTCTCGTGGGTGATAGAAGTAATATCCTTTGGTTTCCCTAGGATATCCTACGAATAGGCATTTATCCGATTTGGGCTCAAATTTGGTATCTTCCAAACGTTTGACGTATGCCCAGCATCCCAAAACCTTCAGGAATGAGAAACCCGATTTCTTTCCTGTCCATATCTCATATGGTGTATGTTGTATAGACTTTGACGGATCCTTATTCAAAATAAGAATTGCACTGTTTAATGCATATCCCCAGAAGGAAATAGGAAGCTCAGTGCGACTCATCATAGTCCTAACCATGTCCAACAAAGTTTGGTTTCTCCGTTTGGACACACCGCTTAATTACGGTGTTCCAGGAGGAGTCCACTGTGAAAGAATACCATATTCTTTCAAGTAATCTAGAAACTCATTGCTCAAGTATTCGCCACCACGGTCCGACCGTAATGTCTTTATACTCTTGTCGATCTATTTTTCAACTTCATGTCGAAACTCTTTGAATTTCTCAAAAGTTTCTGACTTGTGTCTCATAAGATACACTAACCATAACGCGATGCATCATCCATAAAGGTTACGAAGTATTCAAATCCACCTCTAGCCTGGCTAGACATGGGCCCACATACGTCACTATGAACGAGGGCTAACAATTCGATGGTGCGTTCACCCTTATCGCTAAAAGGTGATTTAGGCATTTGACCTGATAAGCAAGATTCGCAGATGTCATATGAATTTGGATCAAATCCGTCCAAGTACCCACTCTTAAAGTGTGGATATGCGAGTCTTGTTTATGTGTCCTAAACGACAGTGCCACATATAAGTTTCATCTTTATTACTCATTTAAGCCTTTTGTTTGTTATATTATATGTTTGAGATTGACTTATATTCAAAATATAAAGACCATTATTTGCTACAGCAGTGCAAATTTCTATATCATTTTTATAAATAAAACACCTGGTGTTTCTAAATATAAAAGTGTACGCACATTGGGTTAACATAGATACAGAAATAATATTCCTAGTCAAACTAGATACATATTAACAGTCATTAAGTTCAAGTACATGCCCCGATGGCAGTTCTAAAACAAAAGTTCCAACGGCCAAAAAAACGACTGGAGTCCCATTTCCGACACATAGATCAATCTCCCCTGAAGTCAGTCTCTTGCTAATCCGCAGATCCTGCACATCAGTACATATATGAGTACCACAACCAGAATCAAAAATCCAATTTTTAAAACTAGAAGTAGTCATGTTTAATTCAATAACAAACATACCTGAGGCCGGTGTCTTGCCAGCCTTTATCTCCTTCTGGAGCATCTTGTACTCGCGGCAGTCACGCTTCCAGTGACCCCGCTTGCCGCACTGGAGGCAAACATCATGAGATTTGTCATTAGGCTTCCCGGAAGCCTTTGACGCTTTAGCCTTGCCCTTTCTTTCATGCTTCTTCTTCTTCACACCTCCAATTACCTTAGGCTCAGCTCTTAGTGTCTGAGATGTCGAAACAAACTGCGCCTCGCGCTTATTGCCCTTGAGAAGCTTCTTCTCAACTTCCTTAAAAGTAGACAATAACTCTCCAAGAGCATCATCTGTGTTCATCATGTTATAGTTTATGATGAACTGTCTCCAAGTGTCAGGGAGAGACTGTAAGATCAAATCTATAGTAGTCTCAGCCTCGAGGACTATCCTCATCTGAGAAAGCTCATCTATGTCAGCAATCATCTGTGCCACATGGGACTCAACAGACATGCCTTCTGTCATATGTGAGCGGAAGAGCTTCTTTTGTAACTCATACCTCTGCGATCTACGGTTAGATCGGTGAAGATCTTGTAACCTCGCCAACATATTATAGGGATCCAAGTCCCTGTTCTGTCGACGAAAATGCTGAGTCATAGCAGCAAGCATAATTGACTGAGCAGTATCGCAATCATCGCTGTGAGTCTTCAAAGCTCCAGCTCAAGCAGCTCATCTGGTTTGGGCTTAGGCCCAAGAGGTCTGTGTATAGTTTATAGCAGCCTCTCGGCTCCAAGGACTATCCTTAGATTCATTTCTCAATCGGCAATGTTCGTGCCCTTAAAGAAATTTTCACCCATGATAATGTCTCAGACATTTCCCTTTCCTATCATCTTGACTACGATAGTCCAACTATCTAGTCAACGATATTTGGGTACAGTCTAACTGTCATAAGAAAATAGTCCAACTAATAAAATAATTTTTACGAAATAATTTGAAAGCGCGTAAAGCTAAGTATCTGAATGAAATTGCAAATTCAATACTAGCCTCCCACTATTTTTCGGCGAGCCTCTAACCCTCTGTCGAGTACTCGGGAAACCCAGTTTCCTAGTGGGCTAGGATCCCGTTAAATAACACACAACCTTGACTTTGGCCAACAAGCTGTATGATATTTAACTAGGTAGATCTCGAAGATCAATTGGATCTTATCCAATTCCTAGATCCGGTAGGTGGACATCCAAGTCCGAAACATATATACAATATATATATGCCAATATATCCAATATATTTTTCCTAACCTTTTTCCTCTGAATCAACTAAGCCTTGGCTTTGGCACAACAAGCTTAATGATTCTAGTTAAGCGGGACCCATTGACATGGAAAGCATCGTAATCAATGTCGATGGACGAGAAGTGATCTTGACTTTGGCCAATAAATCACGACTTGGAAAAGACATCGATATGGAATAAAACTCTCATGATTCAAACACATCCGCAATTGACAAAGGCCTTGACTTTGGCCAACAAACCAATGCCAACTTTGGATCTTGAGTAAGAATCACTTAACGGAAGGAAAAACGCTTAATATATTTTGAGGGCTTTTCGCGTAAATTGGCAACCAATTTATTATCTTTGTTAAGGTCTCATCATACACCCTTAAGCATGCTTCTAAAATATCCTAAGGCGTGGAAAGTAAATTAATAACGATATGCTGATGGATACTTAAACAGATTGTTCCTAGAACAAATCACTTCATTTCCTCTCCCCGGCTAGCACTATTCTACTTCTACCAAATTACATAATACAATAAGAGAAACTTCATTAACATTGAGGGGAATTAGGTGAGAAGAGAATATAGAGAATCAATGAGAGAGAAGGCTGGACACGCAGGTCCAATTTATAAATTCCGAATTTACAACAATTTCTAAAATTACCATTTCCCTTCTAATATCCATCCGATATATGTTATTCATTCATCACATCCATGTATTCATTCAAGCATGTTATTCAATCAAACTAATCAAATTAATTATCTTTGAATATTAATGATCATCCAATGTTCAAACAATCATTTGATTTGCGCGAGTCCAACTCGTTTGAGAATAAGTACTTAAAGTACGAATTCTTGAATTATATCGAACTACTCGTTAAATCTAATTTAATTCGTATTCAATACCAATTCATTTATTTAATTCCAAATTAAATAATTACACCTTTTAATGCGCTTTAATGACTTGATTCCAAAACTAATCTTAATGGGTCTCAAAGCCCAATTAACATCCAATGTATGTTTAATTAAAGTCCGATGGGCTTTCAATTGATTTCATAAGGCATGGGCTTTGGTCAATGTGGGTCAAACCCAATTACCAAGCCCAATTAAGGAATCACCCTTACTTGCCATAAAATCAATTTTAGCTCATAAGGCCCAATTAAACTTTTAAAGCCCATTTATTTTATTTGGACTTAATGGAATGATTTAGGCCCAATTTGGATCCAATTCAATTGGCCTAAACCAACTTGGCCCAACCAAGCCAATTATGCCCAAATACAACAATATCAAGCCCAATTCAAAATCAAGTCCATTAATCAAATTTTAATATTCCAAATTTTAAAATTCAATTAACTAAAGTGTAAAGTCATGATTAATCTTTTAAATCAATATTTCCAAAACACTAATCTAACCATTAATCATATTTTTCATCATCAACACATGTCTAACATATTTGATTCAAAAAATCATCTCATTATATGCAAGGAAGCTCACGGCCAAGGTGGGGATTTTTGTCCGAATTCGTTTTTCAATCTGATTGAATTTTAAATCGACATTCTCAATCGTTTCAAGTCATCCAATGATCATCAAAATAAAAAATACCATGACTTCCAAGGGCAACATGTATTCGGCCTAGCCAAATTTTTGGGGAAAAATTCATCCAATTTTTTTTTTCACAAAATTGATCATAAACAACTCAAAGTCATCCATCCACAAGCATGCTCAAACAAGTAATTTATTCAAAACATGCTCAAAATCAATTTACCCAAATTTTACCCTAATATGTTTCATGCTTAAACAAGGCGCTGATACCATTGTTGGTTTCTATTGATGTCCCAAGATCAATTTAAGCCATGAAATAAAAATGAATAATACTAAGAAGCATGGCAGAAACATACTTACAAAGATCGGTTTGGATGTGATGAGAAGCAAAATGAACTCCAAGTGCTCTTTGAGATTCGGCCAAGGTGGATGGTGGAGGAAGATGATGAAGCTCCAAACTTGCAAATGGATCTCAAGCTCAAGATCGGTTCCCTATCACCTTGTAAAGATCTTTCAAATGTGCTAGCAAGTAGTGAAAAGAAAATAATTTTCTTTCCACCAAGAGAGAGTCACGGCAATGGCAAAAAGAGAGAAGAAGTTTTGCTTTTTGTTTTCAATTTGTTTTCCAAAAACAATAATGAAAAAGCTATACAAAAATTTGGTATATGCTTTACAAAAGTCAAAGAAAATTTTTGGCTCCAAAATGGCATTAAATGCCCACACCAACCCATTTCATGAATAGTGACTGCATGTCACTCACCAAAAAGGTGATATTGACATCTATCACTAGAATGACAAGTGATGTGACTCACGATGTGACTTGTGGGCCCCACTTGATTCAAAATGCGAGTGGGCCCGCAAACACTTCCGGGCTCGGTTTCGCTAATTCTAAATTAACGAACTTCCATCGCGACGTAATTAAATAATTATGCCTAGCGAAATTACTATTCACATCTCTAACGAATTAATTCTAAATTAACTCGTTTGCCCGAATTAAAATCCAATTTTAATTCTGCGTCGAAATCCAATTTCGTTTAATATATCGAATATATTATTTTATCGATTAATTCCAAATTAATCTTTCTCTCTCTTCAAATAGTACTTTATCCAAGATAAGGTCTCTCCGTAATTAATCCCAGATTAATTAAGTTCGAATCAAACGTCATCGGTGAATCTTCAGGAAGCGACCCAAGAGATCTCCGGATATGTTGGCAGTAAATACGGTTGTCGGACTATCCGAACATATACGTACCCCGTACTACATTTTTACCGATTTACAAGACAATGTTGGCTTCTAACAAAGCGTCATGCCTACCCAATTCTCCAGAAATATTCTTAATGGAATATATGATCTATAACAGACGTAGTATACGGTAGTATTACGTATTGCGATCCAATATCGGATGTCACGTGCAAGGCTTGTGGCTGGAATAGTGTCTGCCCCGTACGAAGCACATATCGGATATCAAGTAACTAGTCTCTGTGAATCCGATAATCTTGACCTTGTCATATTATCCCGATGGTTGCAACACTATAGAGAACCAGTTCTGAATCCCTGCGTGATCATCATCTCCATATGTCTGAAGTGATACTCCCGTCTTGACATCACATCCAATATACTACGATTCCCAATAAACCCAGCAGAGGCGTACACAGAACCTGTTAAAGCCCTGGATGACCAAAACCAAAGTTTACCGATCATCGCAATTACTAGCGATGCAAGTCTCAGGTTAAGACCAAATACACCTACCCTGAAGCGGACTCCCATAGACACATATACATACTACCAATGGGATTCCGCAGGGTCTATCTAGAGCGAAGCTGTTTTCCGTACCATCGGTAAAACACAATCTCATATCGCACTTGCATAAGTATCCAATACTTAAATATATGAGAACTATGTCGTTATGCCCTCACAACGCGCACAAGTGCAATACTAGTCTATTCCGCATTTTCGATGTCCAATCTCGATAATACTACGACTAGGGATATTTAATGATTAAACCTTTATGGATTGATACTGTCTCATATCATCTCAATCCGGAACTAATCATATGGATTTTTACCATTTATATATCAAAGTAAATAAATTACAAAATGGTAAAAGGCAATTTCATTACTACATAGTTAATTTTGTACAAAAACACAATGTCTTTTACAAACAGTGACGCTATGGGTCATAAGTGTCCAACATATAACGGACACTACGACCCTTCTCTAATTCTGAGATACTCGTAGAGGGTCGATTTATATATGATGATTATATCTATGGATGCTGACTTGGATCGATTTATGTAAAATATCTGAAGTGCTGCAAATGCAACTATAAGTTTTTAGTAGAATAACCTAAAGTTAATCATTCATAATATTTAATTAAATAGTTTTAATCAATATCTCGGGATTATTGGAGATCGGAACTGTGGGTCTATTTAGTCCTCGTGCTAGCTCGATACATTAGAGGAAATCATATAATAATTAGATAGTCCAATTATGAACTCACATACATAATAATTTATTATGTTAAGATTATTAATATGATTAATAATTATAGTCACACAACAAAAACTATATTAAACAAGTTCAATATAAAGTCTTTCAATATTTATTATTAATATGATTATGAGATGATCACATCTAAAATTTAAAAAAGATTAAATTTGAAATGATTTAATGTAAAATTTTAAATTTAATGTGCATTAAAATTTGATTTCAATTATCAGGTTATATCAAAATTTTAAATTATAAATATTAGTGGTGAAAATCTTGAATTTAATGTGCTTTGAAACTTCATTTCAATTAACACATTAAATAAAACATTATGTTACAAATTTTAACCATTGGTCAAAATTGAAGGTTGGTTAGGGGTTAATATTGTAATTTTGATAACAACTTATTTAACCTAAACCTTAGTATATAAAAGATAAAAAGTTGTCTTATTTTATCCCTTTTTTTTTTTAATTACTAAGCCACCATCTTCTTCTATAGAGAGAAAGAAAAAGAAAAAGTGTGATTATTATTGTTTAAAGAATTTAGAGAAAAATAGTATGAGTTCAAAAGAGTAAATTCTTCTATTTCTTGATCATGAGATATAATCGGAAGATCGAGTGGTAAACCCAATCTCTCACATATGGCTTACGGTAAACTCATGCAAGGGCACGAGTTGCTGCAACAATGAAACAACATCAACAACCAAATAAAATAAAAGGAAACAAAACTTGTGTGCATGCATGATGCGTGTTGATACATACAACAAAGGCAACAAGCCAATGGTCTTGCATGGCTAAATTGAAAAAGATGTACAAGTCACATGGTGTATCATCATAGAAGCTGAACAGTCACGTTTTTTAATACATGCAAAAAAAATTCTGCAAAAGTCACACCTTCGAGACTTAAAATTTAGGGACTGTTTGTTTCGGCCATAGCAAAAAAGAGAGAGAGAACTTTTTTGAGCCCGATATCGGGGCCTAAATATAAATTCTACTGCTCAATGAAGTTTCCCATGAAGAGTTCGCGAGATCAATTCCTACAGAAAGATTTTGAATTTATCTTTGACTTAAACTATAAAGTTGTAAATCTTTGAATCTTATTTATAACGCAACTTGAATCATGCAAATCGGACATTGTATGAGAAAGTTATAGTTAAAATATGGAGACTACAAAATCCCATAGTCATTGCGTAGGTAGTCTTCTATTGAAACTCTTTGATAAAATTTGACCAAGAACTTCTTTCTTGAAGTATCATGAGTATTTTAGGCTTTCTGAAACTTTGAAACTATATATCTTGGACTTGGATAATACCTAATTATCGTACCTTGGATCACATCATTACCCAATTACCAATCTCTATATGTGGTCATGTTATACGACATGATGTTGTATTAATTTGCTTTATACCCACGACTTATCATCAATATTCTCTAATATAACTTGTTCTGGGTCACCAACCTAATATTTCTCATCTACGCACTTTTAGTTACGTTGTACATGTTCCCATTTCACCACCAAAACATACTAAGATGGGACATCAACATTGTTTGGGGATCAATATTGGATTTAATTAACCTTCCATTTCCACCATTAGGGGAAATGATGAACACTAAAAATAACACGTTTATTAAAAGAAAAATTAATCATTTTACACTTGTAGTTTCATTAATACCCTTAATTTAGCATATTTATAAAATAATAATTAAATTTTTGTTTTATAATTTTTATTATGATTTTTATTTCTTATGCAGATGAAATAATACTTTAGATGAATAACTAGAAAAATGGACATGATATTTGGATTTTTGAAGCCACAAACTTGAAAGGGCGTTCTAACATTGTACAAATTCAAAAATTCCAACCCTGCATAATTTTCGTGTTTTGGCCATAAATATTTACTCTGATATCGGATTGAAGTGGTTTCAATTCTAGATGAAAGATGACTCAAAGATCTACCACTTATTATTCCCAAAATTTTCTAATTTTGAAATTTTCAAGACTGAAATTGATGAAATATCCAAAGTATGCCATATGTAATTATTATTATCAAAAACAAACAAAAGAAACAAAAAATAATAATTGCATGTGGTGGAAGGTTTGCATCCACCTTTTGGTGGATGGACCTTTCATAACATGCAATTGCTTAGCAATTTCAACAATTGCTAAGCATTTGTAAATGTTATGAGGTGTTGAGCACCTCTATAAATAGAGGTGCTCATCATCTTATTTCCTCAGTCTGATTTCCACAATTCTCTTTGAAATTTGTGGTTTTTCACCTCTTGTGTGTTTTATTTAATGTTTTCTTGTAATTTATTTTTTCTTTCAGGAATAAAATTATGTGTGTTTTTATTCAAATTATGAGTAGCAAATTTCTTTATGTTGGGGTAAGGGGTAAAGATTTTAATATAGAAATATAGATTAATCTCACTTATTTTATAATATATAAATTATAATTTAATTATTAATACTTAATTTAAATCTGGGGTAATTATTGACAGATTTTTTTTACCATATATATGACTTGTTTTATTTATTTGGCATAATTGAGTACCTAACCGACTTGTTATGGATAAAAATTATCACCGTATTTATGGTTGGTTTTATATGTTTTGGCATAATTAATTCCTCAAATAAATTAATTGGGTAATAATGACAATTTATATATTATAAAAAGTGAGATTTCAAAATTTGAAATATTAAATGTTAGTGTCCTACACATGCCAAGGATCCTAAACATGATTCTAGTGTGAATAAAAACAAAAATAAGTTGCGGAATACTTACATTGATTTGGATGAGAAGTTCAATACTTTTCTTTGAAGATGGAAGCTCCAAGCTTTGAAATGAATTCCAAACTCAAGGGTGAGTTTCCCTATCATTTTAAAAGACTCTTTAAGTGCTAGCATGGATAAAAGTTTGCAACAAAATTTCAAAGACCAAGGGAGAAGAAGAGAGAAGAAGTTGTTTTGTGTTGACTTGTTTCAAAAACAAAACGCAAGTGTTACAAAAACTTTCTCAACACACTTTAGTTGTGTTAAAAGTTGTATTAAATACAACCAACTACTTGCGTCACACTTGTGACAAGCTGATGTAAGTTAGAGGGTCCCACCACTTTGAATTCAAAATTCAAGTGGGCTTACACAACACACTTTGGGCTCGGGTTTGTTTAATCCGTTTTAAACGAATTTTACGTTGCGACGTAATTAAATCCAATTTAATTAAATAATAATGTCAAGCAAAATTATTACGAAAGTCGCTTTACGAATTAATTCCAAATTAATTCATTCGTCCGAATTAAAATCTAATTTTAATTACGCATTGAAAACCAATTTATATTAATATATTCAATATATTATTTAATCGATTAATTCCAAATTAATCATGTTCTCTCTTCTGTACGAATTTAATCCCAGATAAATTCTTGTCGTAATTAATCCCAGATTAATTCTGTTCGAGTAAAATATCATCGGTGAATCTTTAGGAAGCAACCCAAGAGATCTCTGGATATATTGGCAGTAAATACGGTCACTGGACTATCTGAACACGTGTGTACCCCGTACCACATTCTTACCGATTTATAAGACATGGTTGGCTTCTAGCAAAGCACAGTGCCTACCCAATTCTCCAAAAATATTCAAAGAGGAATATATAATCTTTATCAGGTATAGTATATATATTGCGTAATACGATCCAGTATCGGATGTCACATGCTAGGCCTAGGGCGGGAATTGTGTCTGCCACATATGAAGCATATATCGAATCATCAGCAACTAGTCTCTGCTATCGGATAATCATGACCTAGTAATATTATCCCGATAGTTGCAACATTTAATAGTATTAGTTCTGTATCCCTGCGTGATCATCATCTCCATATGACTGAAGTGATACTCCCATCTTGACATCGCACCCAATACACTATGATTCTCAGTATATCCAGAAGAGGCGTACACAAAATCTGTTAAAGTTCCAAATGACCAAAACCAAAGTATACTGATTATCGTAAGTATTAGTGATGCAAGTCTTAGGTTAAGACCACATACTCCTACCCTGATTTAGATTCCCATAGACACATAGTCATACTACCAATGGGATTCCGAGGGGTCTATCTAGAGCGAGGTTGTTCCCAGTCCAACGACTAACAGAACCTCCTATCACACTTGTATAAGTATCAATTATTTAAATATATGAGAACTATGTCATTAAGCCTCCATAACTTGCACAAGTGTAATACTAGTCTATTCAACATTATCGATGTCCAGTCTCGATAATACTACGACTATGGATATTTAATGATTAAACTGTTCGTGGATTAATACTTTCTCATATCTTATTAATCCAGAACTAATCATAAGGACTTTTATTATTTATATATATCTAAGTAAATCAATTACAAAATGATAAATAGTAATTTCTTTTGTCACATAATTAATTTGTACAAAACACCATGTCTTTTACAAATAATGATGTTATGGGTCATAATTGTCCAACATTAAAATTGGATCCCATAACCCCCGGTATTTTATTTTATTATTATAATCCAATTTAAAATTCTGCAATCACTTCAAACAAATCAAGCTTTTTTATTTTTACCCAAATTTTTATTTTATTTTACTAAATCTATTCCCTGTGGATCGACCCCGGACTTACCAGGTTATTTTATTACTTTGACACTCTTGTATTTGGGAGTAAAGAATCACTTTGTGAGTGTGTCAGAAAAGAAAGATCCTCATGAAGTAGGGCATGAACTTTCTTGGAAAACTCTTACCATGTCTCATTTAGATCCTTGCTCCAATCAATGTGAGCATGAAGTACGAATGATAATCCACTTGCAAATAAATTTCAAATCACTTACCAGATTCATTTACATATGCAGCAAAAGTAACCAAGTCACATATACTAACTGCTAATACACCAGCTTGGGTGATTGTTCCTATTGACCAATCTAGTGTAAATGTAGATAATGAATCATCTATTACACGTCAAAAGCATGGTAAATCACATGGTTCTAAATATACAATTCCCCGAAATAGGAAAATTAGAGATCTAGTTCCTATTGAATATAATGCCCAAGCAAAGAATATACCCATATCTTCTGAATCATAAAATTCCAGAAGAACTGATAATACTTAAGGAGACATTAGCCTTTGAAGAGGCACACCAATCCAAAAATGAGGAGAAGTCTATAAATGTACATCCCTGAATTTGGGATATGTTGCCGCACGTGATAGCAGTATTAACCTCATTAGCCTCTGACTTCCCGATTATATTATAAACAATCTAAATACAAGGTCATGCACATGGACCATAGCCCAACTCAACAATAGAAAATGCTTTTATTTCTCAAAAATGTATGTTCAAATATAGTTCTCTTTACAAAACATTAACATACACTTATAACAATTTATACAACACTAGTGTATACATGCAACTTCACTTTGACTCTGACTGATGGACTCCAAACCCTAGTGACTGCATCAGTATCCGTCCTCCCGAGTTCGTTCTCCAAGAAAACCTGCAACCAAAGAAAACTGGGAGTGGGGGGTTAGATCCTATTCGATCTAAATGAGTGGACAAGAAAACTAAAAAAAAAAACTCAAATCAAAACATTAGGTTTTCAAATCTAAATTTTTAGAAAAATCACTTCATATGAAATCTATTTTCTGAAACCTCCATCTGAAATCTCTTTAATAAAAATGATCTTTCTGAAAACTACTTTTGAAACTCTGGTTTCTAAAAACTATTTTCTAAAATCTGATTTCTGGAAAAAAAACTTTTTACTGAAAATTTGATCTCTGTGAAACTGCTCTGTTTTTGAAAACTTTGACGTATGAGGGCGTTACCTTTTACCGTCTCCCCATATGCCTAACTGTAGCGAGTAGTGCAAATCCATCACTTTGGGGCGTTACGCATCTCTATCCCCCAAAGCATGCCACTATTGCCTTTGAAATTGGTGGTCTTGAGGCATTACGTATCGTCGTCCTCCAAGCCACAAACTAGAACTGGGGGTGCAGATTTATGCTACCACCTAAACTCTGAACTAGAGTCCAAGTACACGAACTTATGCCGTCATCCTAGCTGTGAAACTAGGATCTATGGGCGTTATGTGTCGCCATCCCCCTAGTCCTCTACATGTGCACATATCTCTGTCCGTCAATTCCATACTATCTCAAGTTACATACTGTGGTGAGTTTTTACCTCATGTCCCAAAAAACATAAAAAATCATACTTTGAATTTCAAAACTGTAAAAAATATTTTCTAGAAAACGGTTTCTTTCTCAAGTATAACTTTGTATGACATAGTTATAAATAAATTTTCTAACGCCCTAAGCTTAAAAGTATAAGTATGAAACAACAACAATGAAATAAAAGTCAGTGTAAAGGGAAAGTGTCTGCTCGCTATTTTGGAATCTGGCTGGCTCTAGGTCCCTTGTCAAATGAGTTTTCAGTTCCTGTGGATAACCTATGATTGGGAACTTGATTTGCATCAATGTCGTAAAATAATCCTCAATATTTCACAATACTTAAATATGCATCTTTAAATATATGCACGAGGCTTACAATGATCGTAATTTGATATGGGATATGTTTTCAAACTGATACGAGACCCTAAGGGTGGTTTCTAACATGCTAATGTCGAACTAGATTGAAACAAAACTGATTTGGAAAATATTCTAAACCTCGCGTCGCGACACAAGGTGTTGTACTTCGTAACGCGCATAACCCAGGAATGAGTCTCAGTTTCCAGCATGCGTAGCGACACAAGAACCTCTTTACGTCACAACATTAACATGATTTTCTAGGTTCTGCGCTGATTTTAACATATATTTTTCACCCAAAATGCCTCATTAACACTACCATACCAATTCCAATACACAAACCATGCTATTAAACTTCAATAAACATTCATAAGACTATCACAATCAACAATTTTCAATCCATTAACTTCTTTGAATTTTCACCCTAAATTGAACAAGTTGGGGGTTTTCTTCAATCACCCATTCTTGGCACAACAATCATTCATCCATCATCACATCCAAGCTAAATCAACTTACTACATTTCCAAGCTTAAAAACTTAAAAAAAAAATAAATGGGTAAGGTCTTCTTACCTTCTTTATTTTGATTCCCAACCCTTCCCAAGTCTTCAATGGTCCTCATGATTAATTTTGCTTTATCTTCATTCTTTTCTTCTTCTTTTCTTCCTTTCTTCTTTTTCTCTAGGCCATAATTCTTCTTTTTTCATTTTCATTTTGTCAATTCTAAATTTAGTAAGCATGAATAGTAAAGTCTTTAGAATTTAGAATAATCTAGAAAAGTGTGGAAACTTTGAGATTCTTCCATTTGACCCCAAAATCACTATTCATCTGAATTTTTGACTTACGTTTTTAACCTATTTCGGGTCTAATTTTGGAAAAATATTCAACACGAAAGTTGTAGGTCTCGATCTCAGTTTCTGATGATATAAAGCTCATAAAAATCAGAGTTCGTATGAAAAAATTATGCTCCAAATACCATGGGTTGTCCAAAAGGGAACATTGTACAGTCTCGTTCCAGGATTTCGAGGAATTTTCCAATTGTCCCTAAAATCATTCCATAAGTATACTTAAGTCTCAACATAATTTATTTATATGCCTTCGTCTCATACGTAACAGTACCACTGTACATAGTAGTAAAATCTACCAGTCATTACAAATTCTCCCCCCTTAAATAGGATTCATCCTCGAATCCTCTTTAAACTTGGGATCTCACTCCAGGCATTCTAGATTCACGGCATCTCTCTCCAGAAAAATAGTCATAACTGACTTCATGCTCGAAATCATCTTTCTTTACTTACTTGAACTAGTACTTCTCTATAAACCGACTCATGTTCGCTTCATTCTTTCTCTCATCTTGGCTTCTGTTTCATGCTTAATACTTTTGAACTTTGAATCGAGAAGGAAACACATTATCCTTTTTCCATAACTTCCTGCTTGTTGCTTTGCTTTACGATAATGTCTCAACTTTATTGTACATCAAAGAATCTCACTCTTAGACTTTTCGTTATGGTTTACTTACTCCAACTCATTTCTGACTTAAGCTATTAATTCTAAAGGGTATTAGGTTCGTGGTTTAGATCTATATCCTCCAGCTCTTGATTGTTTAAAGTTTTTATGTTTGTCTATAAGGAGATATATCTTAAAGGCCTTTTTACTAAAAACTCAATGTCCTTTGAGCTTATTATGTAACTGTGCTCTTTTACTATGGCTTTGACCCCCGAAAAGTACATACGTACATATATCTATAGTAGGCTGCTTACCGGTTCCTTTATATAATTTCTTGTCTCGATTTAACTGTATAACTTATGACTTTGTAATATAGGGTCTGACTTTTTATGTATCTTTATCTTCAATTATTGTCCACTTAATGGGTTTTTTACTAAATAGGTTGGTTCTGATAACTTTACTAGGAGTTGGACTATATGCACATTTTTACTTAAACTGCACGCTTGCTATAAACAGAGACGTTGGCACTTCAGTCCTGAACATAATCCATTCTTTTCTTCGTACCTTTATTTTCACTGCTATTGTAAGTCTGGTTTCAGGTCTCCTCACTGACTTGTTCTCCAAAGTCTAATGCTATCAAGGGTCATCACCCAAATATACGTACATATGTCATACATTAAGGATTCACTCTGTATGCTAGTTGTAACTTATTATAACCTATCCCCTTGATTCGTACTATTCTACACACTTACCAAACCACCAATAACCGTGGCTTAGGTAGTCCCAAACCCATAGTGGTTTAGTCAACTAAGTTTGGGGCTAGGTACTTAATGTGTTTTACGTGAACTAACGCATAAGGGATCTTTGGTCAAATTTCGATACTAGGGAACCTTGTAGTTACACACATTGTCTTTACTTACTAGGTATTCTTCTACTACCATTACTGTACCTCCAAAGCTTTACTTCTACTCTTTTTCCTTTACACTCTTCTTGCATTCTGCTTGTCTTATGCTATACTAAAAACTCTCGTGGTCTATGTCTATGTTTCTTCATCTGAATGATATCTTTTCCTTTCTCTATCCATTATTATGTCTAACACTGATTTATTTGCATCCTAGTTAATATTTGACTACTATTTTATCCTTATACCATACCATTTGAATAGATTTTTTCCTAACTCTTTAAACTAGCTCTGTCTCTTACTTTTATTCGGTTCTTAAATAATGTCTGAAGGTCTTTTATCCAGTTTTCTTCCCTTATACTCTCACTTATACCTGGAAATGTCTTAAGGCAATCATCGAGATCTATCCTTGCTGCTATTGTTTAATAAGGGTTGGGAGGGTGAGACCCTATTCTGAGGCCTTATTGGTTATGGTGGCCTAATTGCATATACTGCTAAACTATAAACTTAGAACTTTCATGTATCTATGTCTGGCATTTTTATCACACTAGAATACTACTACTAAAATTATCTGATTTGTCTTTTCCAACTCTACCTTTGATTGCCTTCGACTATCGAACTTATGACCTATCTTGAGAAGTTCTTCTAAGATAATGCTCTCTAAGAACTTCCTCGTACTGCCTCTGTACTTTTTCTTATCTTATCTTTGTTGTTTAGCCTTCTAAAGTCTTTACTTTCTCTCTCTCCATGTTGCTGCACTCTCTTGTTATCCCTCCTTAATAAGCTTATCCTACTATGTAAGTTCCTTTCTTACCTCAGTTCCTTGAACTTCTTAGATCCCTATCTTCTTGAAAATTATCTTCCAATCTCAAATATCTGGAACATCTCTTACTAAATTTCCAATTCAGGTATTACTTTTTATCTAGTCTTTCCCTTCTCATCTTAGTTCCTTGAATTCTTTATATCTTTATTGTCCTGGAAACTCCATCATCTTTGATTACTTAAGGTATCTCTTATTAGTTCTTGTGTTCGGGTACTATTCCTTATCTAATTTATCATTCTCATAACCATGGGTCTCTTATAAGTTACTCATTTTAATTCTAAGAGGCGTTCTCCCTAATTTCTTTGTATTTTTAAGCCTTTACCTTATCAAAGGCTTCTTAATTTAATGATGGCCTCTAGACTAGCTCAACTTATTGTGACTTCAATTTATTCTGGCTCATGCTGCTTGTCTAAGTTTCTTTGAACTCATTAATTTGGCTATATAGCTATCTCGTAATTCACCTACTGTCAACTGCTCTTGTTTACTGGTCCTTCTTTTTCTAAAATCTAAGTCAAGCGGAAAATATTGGACAATTATGACCCATAGCATCACTATTTGTAAAGAACATGATGTTTTTATACAAATTAACTATGTGACAAAAGAAAATTGCTATTTTATCATTTTTTATTTAGATTACTTAGATATATAAATGATAAAAGTCCATATGATTAAACTGGATTAATAATATATGAGACAGTATTATTCCAAGAATGGTTTAATCATTAAATATCCCTAGTCGTAGTATTATCGAGAATGGACATCGATAATGCGGAATAGACTAGTATTATATTTGTGCATGTTATGGAAGCTTAATAGTATTGTTCTCATATATTTAAGTATTGGATACTTATGCAAGTGTGATAAGAGGTTCTGTTAGCCGTTGGACCGAGAACAGCTTCGCTCTGGATAGACCCACTCGGAATCCCATTTGTAGTATGACTATGTGTCTATGGGAATCCGAATCAGGGTAGGTGTATATGATCTTTAACCTAAGACTTACATCGCTAATACTTGCGACAATCAGTTTACTTTGGTATTAATCTTCCAGAGTTTTAACAGGTTATTTGTACGCCTCTGCTGGGTTCATTGACAATCATAGTGTATTGAATGTGATGTCAAGATGAGAGTATCACTTCAGTCATATAAGATGATGGTAACGCAAGATACAGAACTAGTATTATTAAATATTGCAGCTATCGGGATAATATGACTAGGTCATGATTATCCGATTACAGAGACTAGTTGCTCGAGATCCGATATATGCTTCATACAGGGTAGACATAGCACTAGCTCTAGGCCTAGCATGTGATATCTGATATTGGATTGTATTATATAAACGCATTGTATTACTACGCTTGATACAAATTATATTCTTCGTTGAATATTTCTGGAGAATTGGGTAGGCACGATGCTTTGTTAAAAGCCAACCATGTCTTGTAAATCGATGAGAACGTGGTACGAGGTACGCACTTGTTCGGATAGTCCGAAGACTGTATTTACTACCAACATATCCAGGAATCTCTTGAGTCGCTTTCCAAAGATTTACCAATGATATTTCACTCAAACAGAATTAATATGGGATTATTTATGAGAGAGAAAATGTAACGACCCGAGATTTAAGAACAAATTGTATTAGATAAATAAGACAACTTAGAAAAGAATTTTTTTCGAGTGTTAGTTGAAATTATAATGACAAAAATTAATTCATTAATTAAAGGAAAATAGATTATGCTAGGCAAGCCCACAAATTTGGGCCCAAAATAAATAATATAACAATGGCCTTTCTTTAAAAAAAATTTCTAGAAATTACTAGTTAATTGATTATTCTCTCCTTAGGCCTCCAACCTCATTTCTTCTCTTCTTTCTTCATGTCCCCAGCCAGCAGAAAAAAAAAAAAAAATTCTTCTTCTTCTCTCGTTCTCAACCATAAAAGCTTAGCAAATTCTAGTACGCTGAATCTAGTAAAGAGCTTGAAGATTCTGAGACCTTTTATGGAAGAATATGAGCTGAATTAAGGTAAAGGTTCCAACACAAATTCTTATGATTTGCATTTTAGGTAGTTAGAAGACGGTAGTGAATAATGATTGGTTAATGATGAAGTTTGGAGGGTTAGTGTGGAAAAAAGTTTGCTAATGAGTTGTTGAGTATGAGTGTGAATTTCGATCAAGAGGAGATAGAGTAGGGGGCTGGCTTTTTAGAGTTCAGGAGTTACTTATGGTAATTAGAAGTGGTATTATGTATTGAGTGATGTCGGTAAGAGAAAGGTTGAGGGAATTGTAGGAAGAGGGAAGAACGCTTAGGATGTGCCTGTAAAAATTCCCAAATGACTTTAACTAATTGTTTGGGATAAAAAGAGCACTTAATGGCTTGAATTTGGGGGTTGTCAAAATGAAAGAAGCAAATTTAGGATGAAAGGAAACGAGATGGGGGAAGTCGCAATGTCAATAGGGTATTCTGCCGCAAACCATTCCATCCGGACAGTGCATGTTCCAGCGGAAGTAACTGGAGTTTTGAGCGTCCGTTTTATGAACCGTTAAATTTTAAGTAAACTAGACACATAAGAAAATCACATATTTAAAAATCAGAATTTGTGGATTCAAAATGAGGTTGCAGGAAAAATTAGAAGTTGGGGTAGGAGTAATGGCGAACTGGTCCAGTTCCCTGCTGCGTAAGGTACAGAAATTTCCTTATATCGTGAGTTCTAGGAGTCCAAATCGAGATCCGTAAAAAATAGCATAAAATGGACTTGTAGAGGAGTATTCTATAAAAATTTCAGCTCCAGAACTGATTCCCTCTATTTATTCCGAATTTCAAAGTCAGGTCACTGTCAGTGACTTTTCTGTTTTGATGTAGGAGTTGTAGACACGTATAATAATTTGAGTAACCATGAAACGAACCTCGTAAAAACTCTATAGGGTGCTATAACATGATAGAAACATAGTGGGGTGATAATTCATACATTGCACGTTTGTTCTTATTTATGAGGATATTCTTGTTACAGTAGCTAACGAATGTGTTCTTACTCATATTTATAGATCGGCCCCAGGACTCTCAGCGGCCTTTTACCCCGTGAAGGGACTTATCTCAGCCATATACAATGAGTGGAATAATTATTTTTTTTGATTTTGTTTTGAGAGAAAGTTGAGATTTGCTTATGATATCATATTGAGATTTTGATGATGTTTCTAAATAAGAATTTTGGCCTTAAGATTTCTATGAATTTTGAAATCTCTTTTGAAGATGATTTTGAGTGTGGATATGATTTTATGTGACATTTGAGATTTATTGATTTTTCAGATTGATATCGGACATTGTTTTTGACATATTTGTGGATGAGATTTGAAACCTCGGCATGAACATTTGTTTTTGGAATTGACGGATAGATATACATGTGCATATGTGGAGGACTAGGGGGACGCCTCTAGATCCTCAGCGTCCAGATGGTATATTCTTGGGCGGAGATGCGCCTACGGGCGGAGATGCGCCTACGGGCGGAGATTGCGCTCAGATGGGACATTCCTGGGCGGAGATTCAAAAACTTGGATTTTTTTTTTTATTGTAGTGCTGAGTGATATAACTAAACTTAATTTTTCTTAAGATGTTTTACAGTATGATTTTACATTATTCTTCGCAGTGTGATTTGACACATTTACAGTGCAGTTTTATGATATTTTTTTTACGATTATTTTCCACTTTCTAATATTCTTTATTCTTGTTATTTTAGTTCCACTCACTGGGTTCATCAGGACTCACCCCCCCCCCCTCCCACTTTCCAGTCTTTTTGCAGGCCATAGCCTTTTTGGTGAGCCACAGTTCGTTTGTTGACCTGGGACATATTATCGGCATTGCAGTCACGAGTGGGTCGGTTTACCAGTCGGTGTCGGGTGCAGTTGTATTTTGTATACTGTGGTCACTGTATTGTTATATTATATGTACATAGTGGTTCATGTACAACATATGGTGTGTGTGTGTGTATATATATATATATAAATGAACGTCACTATTCTTCTCTTGTTTCTATAATAGTATAAAATCTGTTACCAATGAGTTATGTATGATAGGGTAAAGTATTATCATTGGGATGTAAGGCTTGGGCAACAGCGGGGACTGTCGCCTGCCGGTAACACCGCCGTTTTGGGGGATGTTACAAATATGGTATCAGAGCATGGTCTTCAGGTCAGTGACTACAATGGTGAGACTTTAGCGTCTTATATATGTGGTATGCCCAGGGTACTCATATATAAGGGGTTATTCCTCCAAGATTCTCGTCCCTTGGTAAATTTCATTCTCTTTGTTCTTATAATATATTTCTATCTTAACTTTTCCATTCCTTGTGCCTTATATATATCATGCCACCTAAGGGCAGACCTAGAGGTAGGGGCAGACCCCGAAGAGAGGATGCACAGAGGGGTGTGGAGATAGACCAGAGGTCGGTGGCACCTCATTCAGGGTCAGATGGGGGACAGAGGATAGAGTCTGTCCAAGAGAGAGATATAGAGCATGTTGAGCCTCGATCAGCTGCACCAGTTGAGGGCCCACTAGTAGTAGGGTTACAGTAGCTACAACAATCAGTAAATACTCTTGTTCAGTGTAGCCTTTTTGTCTAGATTCATGCCTCAGAGTGTTAGAGATGTAGGAGCTCAGGAGTTCGAGCAGCTAATTCAGGGGGAACATATGACAGTGTCAGAGTATGACATCCAATTCACCCGGTTGTCTCGTTTAGCACCATATTTGGTTAGTACTGAAGAGATGAAGGTGAAGAGATTTGTGAATGGGCTGCGAGATTACCTATTTAGGTCAATTCACTTTACAGAGACCACTACCTACACTCAGGTGTTGGATGCTGCTTTACGATTTGAGGCACCAGTTAAGGAGAGGCAGAC
>SKCR01033280.1:0-91838 GCA_019454045.1 Zanthoxylum bungeanum
AATAAAGATGTTCATTTCGTTAACTTGCCTGAGTCTCTGCAACATAAGTATATTTGACAAAAGTATTCAACCTTGGTACTATGATACTCAGCGATATTTCGAACCCGATGAATTTTTGGAAGAAGCAAGCAGAAAAGACATGATAGCCATTCAGCAATAGGAAACGGGACAGTGAGACTGTCAGATTTAGAGGAGAATGAGTTCACCAAGCCGATCGACGTGGACAGATTGAAACAATACTTTACTTGAGGAAGAAAAGACCGAGCAGTCACCAAGGGAATTGGCGGAAGACCTAACCCGACGGGATAAGAAACACATGCATGCATGCATACACGTAACCCATTTTGCATTCCTTTTGTGTTTGTTTTGTTTTGTGTTCATAGGTTTTGAAGAAGAAAAGAGAAAGCGGCAAAGTCAATCCATTCAGAAATAGCGAAAGCACATTATCGGATTAGGGTAATAATCCTAGGGCTGAGGCCCATATTGGTGACAGAGGCAGGTAGTAATCTGAGGGTTGAGGCCCACATTGGTGCTAGTTTTGGGGAGGAGTCCCAGGGCTGAGGCTCATATGAGTTTGAGTTTCGGGAATGGATCTCAAGGGGCGAAGCCCACATTATCAGAAGATGACGGAAGAATTCTGTGGAATGAGTGAAAAAAAAGGAGAAAGAAAAAAGGAGAGGAAAATCTTTGATAGTTAGACATATGTCCTGTGATGACATTGTTTGCTGTAGGGAGAAGCTTTAGAAATGATAAGTGCAAGATGTGCTCTCGTCCGGTATTCTGAATGGATTGATCTCAGTTGGACTCACGGGCACTTGATTACGGGATCCCAACAGTGGAAACCTGAGTGGTTGGCAAGATTACTAGTCGAAGGGATGATGGATCGGTGAATGACCGTTTGCCTGGATGTCCTCATGGTTTACTTATGCTACGATATATGATATGGTTGGAAGCAAAGAAAGTCTCTGAAAAGAAAAGAAAAAATAGGCCGCCTATAACCGATAAGCGTGAAGCTACCCATGGGCGAGTATTAGGACCACCATGAGGAGAAATGCTACCTTAAAGGGTATGTGTGTAAAAAAAAAATGAAAAGAATGAAAAGAAAGAGACAAGAAAGAGAAGAAGACCATATCATGTTGAGTATGACGAAGTAATCACAGAGTGTGATCGAGACATCCAGTTTGGTTAGACCCACCGATCCAATTCTTCGAAACGAAATCATCGAGTTGGTTCACTGAAGGAATAAGCTGCGAAAGAGCCTTGGTACACACACACTAGGAGTCTAGTTCAGATCACCTATTTAGAGGATCAGAGTTGAGTGTATCAAGTACTTTGAAAGTTCTCAGGTTTCGATGCAAAATCATTCGTTGAGGACGAAAATATGTCTAGCTATCAGGATTATCTCATGAGAGGCAATTTAATATGTTGAAATGACACATTAGCATCAACATCAGTCTTGTCGGGTATGGCACTCTTGGGGTGAAGCCCACATTATCATTATTAGTCTGGTCGAGTATGACACTCTAGGGGTGAGGCCCATTTCAGTATCAGTTTGGGGCAAGGCCCACATCAGTATCAGCATGGGGGCGATGCCCATATCAGTATCAGTATGGGGCTAGGCCCATATCAGTATCAGTTTTGGGGGCGAGGCCCATATCAGTAACAGTTCGGGGGTGAGGCCCATATCGTTATCAGTATCAGTCTGGCCGGGTATGGCACTCTGGGGGCGGGGCCCATATTCTTATCAGAATCAGTCCTGCTTGGTATGGCACTCTGGAGACAAGACCCGTATCACATCAGTATCAGTCTGGGGGCGAGACCCACATCAGTATCAGTATGCGGGCGAGGCCCACATTAGTATCAGTCTGCGGGCGAGGCCCACATCTGTATCAGTCTGCGGGCGAGGCCTATATCAGTACCGGTTTGGGGCGAGGTTCACATCTACATCAATATCAGTTTTTGGGGATGAGTCCCAGGGTCGAGGCCCACATCAGCATCAGTTTCAGGGATAAGTCCCAGGGCCGAGGCCTACGTCATCATCAGTATCAGTTGCGGGGATGAGTCCCAGGGCCGAGGCCTACGTCATCATCAGTATCAGTTGTAGGGATGCGTCCCAGGGTCGAGGCCCACATCAGTATCGGTTTCAGGGATGAGTCTTAGGGTCGAGGCCCGCAGCTGCATCAGTATCAGTTTTAGGGATGAGTCCCAGGGTCGAGACCCACATCAGCATCAATAGCAGTTTGGAGATGCGTCTCAGGGTTGTAACCCACTTCATCAGTATCAGTAGTTTTGGGGATGCGTCCCAGGGTTGTACCCACTTCTTCAGCATCGATAGTTTTGGGGATGCGTCCCAGGGTCGAGGCCCACAATATATCAGTAGTTTTGGGGATGTGTCACAGGGTTGTAACCCACTTCATCGGTATCATCAGTTTTGGGGATGCGTCACAGGGTTGTAACCCACTTCATCGGTATCATCAGTTTTGGGGATGCGTCCCAGGGTTGTACCCACTTCTTCAGTATCAGCAGTTTTGGGGATGCATCCCAAGGTTGAGGCCCATATTTCATCAGCAGTTTGAGGATGCGTCCCATGGTTGAGGCCCACTTTATCATATCAGCGGTTTTGGGGATGCGTCCCAGGGTTGTAACCCACTTCTTCAGTATCAGCAATTTTGGGGATGCGTCCCAGGGTTGTAAACCCATATCATCAGTAGTTTTTGGGATGCATCCCAAGGTCGAGGCCCATTTTGGCAACGTTATCGGGATGCGTCCCAGGGCCGTGAGCCCCCGTTGTTGGTTGTAGTTATCGGGATGCGTCCCAGGGCCGTTGGCCCCCTGCACCTTTAGTTTTGGGGATGCGTCCCAGGGTCAAGGCCCATTTTGGCAACGTTATCGGGATGCGTCCCAGGGCCGTGAGCCCCCGTTGTCTGTTGCAGTTATTGGGATGCATCCCAGGGCCGTTGGCCCCCTGCACCTTTAGTTTTTTGGGATGCGTCCCATGGTCGAGGCCAATTTTTTCAGCTGTATTGGGATGCGTCCCAGGGTCGAAGCCCCCGTTTTCGGTTGCAGTTATTGGGATGCGTCCCAGGATCGAGGTCCACTGCATCATCAGCTCAGCGGAGCAGCAGACAAGTCAGGTGGCAGCTGGCGAGCCAGGTAAGTAAAATTGCATTGCATAATTTTGATAGGATTGCTCTTATCACACACTGCACAAGTCCCATCAAAGTGAGGGCGACTGTAGGCATTGCATTTTTGCATGTGAGTCCCTATGATGAGTCTCAGTTGGAGACACTACCTTTTAAGTCGAGGAAGTCGCGGAAAACGGTCGTCGGAAGGGAATCGATATTTCGTTAGAATTTTATTCGCTTGTTTAGCTTCAGGCTCGCTTGTTGGACCTCTGTTATTAAAATACACCCTTAGCCTTGGACCAAAACTACACCAAGCCCATCTCACCCAAGCCCAATCCAAAAAATAATTAAAACCAATTAAATTAAATTAAAACCAATTAAATTGAAATTAAATTAAATTAATATCTAATTCCAAAATTAAATAAATCATTTCCAAAATTAAATAAATCACTCTCCTAATTTAAGAAATCCCCCACCAAAATATAAATATTCTTGCCTAAACTATTTAAATCAAATACCACACATGCATTATTTAATTGATTTATTTCCTATTCAAAAACCATGCACAACCCTAACCCTACATTGTCACTATAAAAATAGCACAAATCCAACCCTAAGACCTCTCAACTCTCAAGGTAATATACACTCACAAAAAAGAAACCCTAGACAATCAATCTCGCTCGTTCTTCCTTGGCTCCACATAGAAAACGAAAACCTAAGCTACACCTTCTCACTCCTCGCAGCCCCATCATCTCTCAACTCTCATCACAACTCCTCTCCTTCAAAATAAACAAATAAACCACACAATGAAACCAACCACTCTCTCAACCCACTTCCACTAACCCCCCACTAGCCGAAAACAAACAGGACAAACCAACCCTCATCCAGTAACTTCACGCCTACTACCTTCACGCCCACTGCCTTCACGCATCACCCCTCACGAACTGCCCTCTCAATAAACAACAACACCTTGCATAACCAATGAACTACTCGACAAAACAAATAGCCTCACACCATCCATTGACCAGCAGCAACCCTCACACTGACCTGCACCCTAAGCCCTTCACCGAACCAAATAGGAAGCCAACACACTGCCTCACCCACACCTATGCCATAGTCACACATAACCCCTTCAACACGTAAGCCATAGACACACACATAACAAACCCTCCTATTGCCGCATCTTCCAAGCCCTCATCAACCATTTGCATTGCAGTGAAGCAGCCCCCACATTCACACCTCTCACTGCCCAGTAAACCAGTCCCTGGAACAGCCCCTGATCTGCACCCTAAAATACCCCAAAATAGTCCCCAAACAGTGAACAAATTACCAAAAACAGTGACCAGAAAATACAGTGAAAACAGCAGCGAAACGAAGTCAAAACAATAGCCCGAACAGTGAAACAGCGAGCTAAAGCATTGAACCAGTGAACCAGAAAGTTGCGGAGCTTTGGCCCTTCCGAGTCCGAAAGTCGACATAAAAGGTTAGACCTGATGGTACTTTTCACATTCATTTTCATTTATATTTTTATCATTTATTGAGTTTCGTTTGCATGATTATTGTGGAGTGATGCATGTTGTGGCCCTTGAGTAGATAGATGTATTACGAAGTGATGTATGTTGTTGCCCTTGAATAAAATGAAAAATGTGTCGCCTCTCGTGGTATATAGGATGGAAACCCGGACATAAATTTCATAGCCGATTCCGAATGGACGGTAGTATGATCTGTACTCGGGATACAATTCCACGTACCACTTGAGTAAACGGCGCATATTTCATTTTATGTTGTTTTGATTTGTTTATTATTCGCTACTTGATTTCCGCATGTTATTTGTTTATGTAATGATGAGATAAAGTGCATGGGCTTAGTAAGTGCGAATATAGGTCCTCTATTTTGAGAGGTTAAAATCCTTTACCACGATGCTTTGCCGCGCCGGATGATGTATATTCGGTTGAATGTGAGATGTGTTCAATCGGGTATACAAAGTCCGATATCGTTGTCTTTATTTTTATATGCATTATGTTATTAGCGCATGGGCTTAGTAAGTTGGATTAAAGGTCCTCCATTTCGAGGGGTTAAAGAACCTTTACCGCGATGCTTTGCCGCGCCGGATGATGTATATTCGTTTGGATGTAAAATGTGTTCAATCGGGTATACGAAGTTCGATATGGTTTTCTTTATTTTTATATGCATTATGATGTGATGCGCATGGGCTTAGTAAGTTGGATTAAAGGTCCTCCATTTCGAGGGGTTAAAGAACCTTTACCACGATACTTTGCCGCGCCTTTCATTTCGTTATTCGCTTTTCTTTGTATGTCATCTTCTTGCATAATCATGCATCATGTTGCATTGCGCATGGGCTTATTAAGTCGGATTAAAGGTCCTCCATTTGGAGGGATAAAAAGCCTACGGTCTGCCTTTACCACGATGCTTCGCCGCGCATTTTAGCCCGTTATTATTTATTAGGTGTCATCTATTCATCCGTTCACGTATATGTCATGTTTTTTACTGCATTTTAGAGGTCACTACTGTAACCCCGTTCAAACGCGTTCCAGAACGCCGCACAAACGCATGTTTTCTGTCTCAGTTCGTTCGAACGAGTTTACGAACGCTACTCGAACGCGAACCTTCTGTTTACCGTTCGAACGCGGATACGAACGCCGCACGAACGCGCATACACTGAACTGAGTCCTTTTCATCACATGTCATGCATAATTATTTCTTAGGCGATTTCTCTTGTATCATGTAATCAATCATACTATTTGAATTCATGCATTTATTTGATGTGTTCATGAGATGGTATTCAAACATGATTAGGCCGTTAGTATGCTACTTGGTTCTTAAGCATGATTTAGCCCATTTAGTTGTTCATTTTCAAGCATGATTAGTCATTTATTTTGCGTTTGGAATTTGCATTATGTTTAGGTGGTTATTTGTTTTCCGCATTATATGATTGAAACATGTTCATGAGATTGCCGTGTGCTATTGCATGTTTGCCGTTGTGATGATTACTTTCATGCATGTGAACTTAAAAGTAGAATACTCTTTGGAAATAAATGTTTCTTAGGCTTGGTTAAATTATTGCACAAATCATTTCATTACAAGTGGCATAAGTAAGGGACCATTCCGAACCCAACGGTTTGAGGTCTTCCCTTGCGAGGGGTGAGTGCGGCCTTAAATCTTTGTCCCGGTTCACACCGGGTGGTGACTCCATTATTCTCCGGTTTAGTCCCCCGCGGGCTACTCCGTACTCCCAACTAGGCCACGAGCCTAGAACAGCATGCGTCGCCCAGTTTCTGGGTCCCACACATGTTCTGAGAAATATTTTAGAAAGACTTCATTTAAAAAGCATGAGTTTTGTGATTTTTGGAGGCATGAGGGAAAAACACACCTCATCTCTGACTTATGGAATTGACGAATGACATGTGCACATGTAGAGGACTGAGGGGACGGCGATACGTAACGCCCCCGGATCCTAGTTCAGGACTGAGGATGACAGATGCCCTAGATCTTAGTTTCAGGTTAGGTAGTAGCATGAATTCACACTATTGAATCTAGTTTAGGGACATGCAGTGACATACTTTGGGAGACGGCGATACGTAACGCCCCAATGTCATGGATTTGCACTATTGGCTCTAGTTCAGTGGCTTGAGGGACGACGATACATAATGCCCCAAGTTCACTAGTTTAGGCGTTTGGGGGGGATGACGATGCGTAACGCCCTCACACGTTAGGTTTTCAGAGACAAATATCAATTTTCAGAAATAGTTTTCAGATACAGATTTCAGAGATACTTTCCAGAGAGAAGTTTTCTAGAATGGAAAGTTTTCAGAAATAACAGATTTATAAGAGACTTTCAGAAAAGATAAGTTTTACAAAAGAGTATTCAGACAAGATTTTCAGAAAAAAAGTTCGAAGTTTTCAGACAAGAAAAGAGTTTTCATATAAGATTATTTCCTGGCAGGACTTTAGTTTTAGAACCAAGCATTTTCTTAATAGTATTTCAGTTTTCGTTTTAAATCGTCCACTCACTTAGATCATTCAAACGGTCTAACCCCCCACTCCCGGTTTCTCTGTTTTGCAGGTATTCCCAGAGGAAGAGCTCGAGAGGATGGATACTGATGGCAATCACTAGAGGGTTTGGTCCACCAGGTCGAGTTAGAGTTCAGTTCAGTCAGTGTCAGAAAATGTCATGTATCATATAGTTCGTTTAGTAAAGTATACACATGTAAAGAGTTATATGTGTTCAATACTAAAATTGAGATTTGTAGTGAATTTGAGTATTTAGTTGAAAAACATTATACATTAATGATGTTAAGTTGGGCAACGGTCCGGTGCATGAGTTTATACATGAAATGAGTTTAACATTGTCAGGAAGTCAGAGGCTCAAGGGAATAGAACGGTCTATTCCCTGTCGGTAGCATCTCCGAATTGAGGATGTTAAAAAGATGGTATCAGATCATGGTCTAGGGAGTTAGTGGCTGCAGTGGGCAGAGTGCTGGGTTTTGTATACGCAGTATGTCCGGGGATACTAGTATATGAGGTACTACATCTCCAGTATCCGATCCTCGAGTACGTCATCAAGCCCTATAAACAAATTAGTGAGTTTTTCTCAGAATATTTGAATGGTATTCCTTATGAGAGCAACTATATTCTAGATCCAAGTTGAGAATTCTTTTGTAGTTATCCTGGCTTATCACTAGAAGTACAGAAAAGCTATGAGACAAGGGAATGGAAAGAGAAATCTATAAGAAAAGTAAAAGAGGACATACAGATGATTAAAGTAACCAGATAATAGTAAGAATCAGATATACAGAGTTAGATAGTAAAAGATAACACCAGAATTTATAGTAAAGGAGAATATAGCAAACCTAAGCAAGAGTAAAATGCCGAGTATATTCAAGTAAAGTTTCTTCCCTCCAAGCAAGATTATCTTCTTACTCTGAAATTTTTTCCAAGCAGAACCTATAGTCCTTGAGTACCTCGTATAGGTAGCGAGTTCCCCGAGCAATGAAGAATAGACAGGAAGATAAAAGAAACAAGAAATTTGAAATAGAAGTGAAAGTTCCAATAAATAAAAGATGCCAAAGAGGATGCAGAGATTTTAGACCCCAAACCCAGGCTCGCAAGTAAGTAAAAGAAAGAAGTAAGCAGAGATGATAAATTACCTTACCCCAAGAAACCAAATATAGGTACTGTAGGAAACGCTTTCCTCACGCAGCGGAAGCGGCTTAGGCACCCGGGATCGACCTTGAAATTTTTTTCTGCTCTTCCCTTCCTTTAGCCGAATGGAACCAGCAACTCTACTGAAATTTTGCTTCTGTTTCGGATAAAATTTCAGCCCCGGAACGCCCCTAGAATAGTCCCCGAACAACAGTGAATTATTCACACACATTGCACACAGTCTTGCGACTGTCCGACTCCCATGAGCTATCTTCAAATAATTACCAGTTACGCACATCATCCATTATGCATGATTTGATCATGCGCCACACATCAATCTATTTAAAATCCAGTGACCATTAATGTAAAGAAGCCACGCACAGTAACTTTGTAAATTATAAGAAAACCATGCGTTGATCATATTATTGCTTTGATGTGATTAAACAAATAAAGCACTCAACAAATATAGTCACACCCAGTCTTCATAAGCAAATGATCAATACACGCACAGGCCCATGACCGTTCATCTCCCATACGTTATTCAATCACAACTCACGTCCTTTGGCCATAGTCACGTCCAGTCCATTGCTTGCTAGAATATTTGATTGCCGTGAGGTAAATGATAATTGGTTTAACACCACAAGGTCTTCCGAACTATAACTCGTTACCAACGGAAGCTTGTGTGTGCAAGACTTACAAAATCAATCCCTAAACGTTTTCGAGATTCAAACACACTTGTATATTTTGATTTTATTTTATTTTTCTTTTCTTTGTAAAGCTTTCTCAACTCTTGAGAGAATATGGGAGAAGAAGAAATAGGCTAGGGTTGCAAGAAAGAGAGCTTTTTTTTAAAAAAGAAAAATAAATCTTCTTTTTATATCTAGGGTTATTTGTTTCCAAAACAAAACAACCACTCCCCTCCACTTGCATGCTAGAATCGGTCAAGGCTAAAAATTTTCCCTTAAAATTTTTGTAACATATATCATGCATTGATTGTTACCATGATGACAAAATAAATTACAAAATTAAAGATTCATTTGCCTATTCAAATTTTGATAACTTCCAAAGCCATCAAAACTTCCCTTTTCTCTTATGCCAAAAACGGCAATGGCATATAATCTTTTATTAATTTTGCAAAAATTGTATTAGCTTTCCATAAAGCCAAATATGTTACAAAATCAAAAGGTTTAATACCATTATAGATTTGTAACTTCCAAAATTAAATCAAGGGTTTCCAAAACCCTTTAATTTGGAAATTACAAATGTAGCCTTCATTTAAATTATATCATATATAATTTAATTATTAATAATAAATAATTATCATATAATAATTTATTATATAAATCATATATTAACTTTTAATATATAATTCCAAGTGTGACAAATAATATTATTAATCATATTAATAATATTTATACCTTTGTTAGTATATAATTGGACTATCCAATTATACTAAATCCGCTATAGTAAATTGAGCTAGCACGGGGACCAAATGGACCTACGGTTCCGAGCTCCAATAATCTCGAAATATTAATTAAGCTCTTAATTAAATATTCCGAATTATTAACTCCGGGTTATTCCACTAAAAACCCGAAGTTGCACTCTCGTGCCGCATATGATATATTAAGCCGAACCAAGTCGGTGTCCATCGATATAGTCATTACATACGAATTGACTCTTCACGAGTATCTCATAATTAGAGCCGGGTCATAATGTCCGTTATACCCCTCTTATTATTTTTACCTTAAGTACCATTGATTCTCTAATGAACGATTTATTCATAACGATTATGAATTTTAATCTTTCTATTCGCAATAGAAAGACTTGAGCGCTCAAATCGTTCAAGCACTGAATCAACCCTTAAGAAAGATACCCATCTACTTCTCGCAAGAAGGAGTGAACTCCATGTCTATGTAAAACGTTCCCAGCTATATAACAGACCATGCCCCCAAAATACGTAGCTATTGGCCGGGACTGCTACACCAACCTCACCTTTGTAAATCAAAGGACATGGCCTCCCATGTAGGAGTTCGTAGTACACTCAGGATTAAGATCAATCCATATATGACCATCTAGTAGATCGAAATGACTTTCTTAGTTTAACAGATATTATAAGAATGTCATTTCCATCTGGGTCTAGTCCTATATGATCACATCATAAAAAGAGCCTCCATTCTCATGTCTCTACATGGACGATCCCGGATCAAGGTCGCCATACAAATATAGAATGGACCGTAGCTATAGATAAACTGTAAACAAAGTACCCGCTTTGTTTGCTCTCTATGGACTATTTAAGATTACTAATTTCAGACTTAAATCCTCTTGTGTATGACACTCATACACTACGTCTGAAAGCACATAAGTAATCTAGGGTATTCAAGATGATTTATAATATGCGAAAATTAAACAAATAATTTGATAAATGAATAATGCATCATTTTATTTCAAAACACATAAAACCGTTTACATCACATGTAGCTCTAGGGCATACATCCCAACAATCTACCACTTGCACTAGAGAAAATGGGACATGTCACATAATCCTAGACCCTCTAGGCGACCTTCAAAAACTTTAGCCGATAAGGTCTTTGTAAACGGATCAGACAGGTTATCTGCGGATGCAATCTTTGTGACGGTAACGTCTCATCTCTGTACTATCTCCTTGATGAGATGATATTTCCTCTCTATATGCTTTCCCCTTTTGTGGCTTCTTGGTTCTTTGGAGTTTGCCACCGCACCACTATTATCGCAATAGAGTGTGAGTGGTCTATCCATATATGGAATAACTTCCAGATTTCCCAAGAATTTACGGAGCCAGACTGCTTCCTTAGCTGCTTCACAAGCTGCTACATATTCAGCCTTCATGGTGGAGTCTGCAATGCAAGATTGCTTTATACTCCGCCATACTATAGCCCCACCACCTAGGGTGAACACTGATCCAGATGTAGATTTCCTAGAATCGACATCTGTCTGAAAATCAGAGTCTGTATATCCCCTTAGGATCATATCCTCACCGGAATACACAAGCATATAATCTCTCGTCCTCTTAAGATACTTGAGAATGTGTTTCACAGCCACCCAGTGATCCAATCCTAGGTTTGACTGAAACCTACTGACTACTCCCATTGCAAAACAGATGTCCAGTCTCGTGCATAACATAGCATACATGAGACTACCAACTGCTGAAGCGTATAAGATATGTCTAATTTCCTCAACATCTTGAGGTGTCATAGGAGACTGTTCCTTTGACAAATGAATTCCATACCGATAAGGCAGATTGCCTTTCTTGGAATTCTGCATCCCAAATCGCACAAGGATCTTGTCGATGTAAGATGCCTGAGACATAACTAACATTCGTTTCTTGCAATCCCGAAGTATCTGAATCCCAAGAATATAACTGGCCTCTCCCAAATCTTTCATTTGGAATTGGTTAGCTAGCCAGGTTTTCATGTCTGATAATATCTTTACATCATTCCCAATGAGTAAGATATCATCGATGTATAAAACAAGAAAAAAACCACCTTCCAGTCAATGACGCGCTTGTATACACAAGGCTCATCAACATTCTGCTCAAAATCATAAGAATTGATCATGGTATCAAATCTTATATTTGCAGCTTGCAAACTTTTTGCTCTTGACCTTGGGCGATGAACCCCTCTGGTTGTATCTATAGATACTCTCATCAAGATTTCCATTCAAGAATGCAGTCTTGACATCCATTTGCCAAATTTCATAGTCATAATATGCGGCAATGGATAGAATAGTGCATATGGATTTAAGCATGGCTACTGGCGAGAGAGTTTCCTCATAGTCAACTCCATCTTTCTGGGTATAACCATTGGCCACTAGTCTAGCCTTGAAGGTCTGTACCTTCCAATATGATCCCCTATTCCTCTTGTAGTCCACTTGCAACCTTTTGGGTTTCACCCCATCAGGTTGGTCTACAAGTTCCCAGACTGAGTTGGAGTACATGGACTCAATCTCTAGGTTCATGGCTTTGAGCCATTCCTCTTTGTCATAATCATCCATTGCACTACGATAGGTCAATATATCATCTATACCATCGCTGGATGCGACAACTTGTGCCTCTCCAACCCCAAGGTAGCGATCAGGTTGTCGTACAACCCTCCCACTGAGTCTAGGTGGTAGATCATTCTGACGAACTTGCATCTGACTCTCAGATGTCGAAGGTGCTATGTGTTTGTCAACTTTATTGACGGTGGTGTGCTGGTCGAACCAGTCAAGTAACTCCTCGAGTAACACCTTACTCCGAGGTTTGAACTCCCTCATATAGTCCTCCTCTAGAAATGTGGCATTTGTCGATACAAATACTTTGTTATCATCAGAACTATAGAAGAATCCACCCCTAGTCTCCTTAGGATAGCCTACAAATAGGCACACCTGAGAACGTGGCTCCAACTTTGTAGTCTTATTCTTCAGCACATGTGCTGGACACCCCATATGCGGAAATATCGTAAACTAGTTTTACGACCATTCCACAACTCTAAGGGAGTCTTAGGAACAGACTTAGATGGAACTACATTAAGGATATGCATTATATTTTGCAGTGCATATCCCTAGAATGAACTAGGTAGTGAGCTATAACTAAACATAGATCTCATCATGTCTAGTAGGGTCCGATTTCTCTCTCTCTGCAACACCATTTTGTTGTGGTGTTCCAGGCGCTGTGAGCTGGGATACTATCCCATGCTCAACTAAGAATTCCTTGAAATCTATATCAAGGTATTCTCTCCACGATCTGATCGTAGAGTTTTGATTGTCTTACCTAATTGGTTCTCAACCTCAGCACGATACTCTTTGAACTTTTCAAAGGTATCTGATTTGTGATGCATTAGGTAAACATACCCATATCTAGAATAATCATCAATAAATGTGACGAAGTATTCATAACCCCTCGGGCTTTACATTCATCGGTCCGCGAATGTCAAATGTATTAGCTCAAGTGGTTGACTGGCTCTTATACATTTTCTAGTAAAATGTCTCTTGGTCATTTTTCCTTCTAAATAGGATTCGCATACTGGTAAAGTCCCGAGCTTTAACTGGTTTAAGGCTCCGTTCTTTATCAATCTATCTATCCGGTCAAGGTTGATATGACCAAGTCTAAGATGCCATAGATATGTGTCATCGTGAGAAATCTTTTGCTATTTAGTTTTAGGTTTCTCAACCTAAAATATTCAGTATTGAGCAGGCTTATGTGTTAACAGTCTTAACACATACAAGTTATCTCCTAGTTTCCTTAGCATATAGGCAATCCATTTATGAAATAATAACTATTATTATTAGATAAATGATAACCATCATGCAATAGTTTTGCAACAGAAATCAAATTTCCATGACAAAACAAACAAACAAACACCATTTTGTTTAAATTCAAATAACTTTTATTGAAAATTGAAATTGAAAACTGATAACTCCCACTACTTTACTGAAACAACATCCCTGTCCTGACTCTTATAGTAAAGTTACCTTCAGCAAGGTCTTTACGTACATCAATGGCTATACCTTCAGCCTTCCCAGTGTTATTCTTCTTTTGAAGACTTGACAACATTTGTCTTAGCACTGGGCTTACGAGGATCCAGTAGCATGGACTCGTAATGGGTGAGCTCATTAAGCAGTTGGGTCAAAGTAAAAGTCAACTTGTTCATAACATAGTTGCTCTTAAACTGTAGGAAACTCTTCGGAAGAGTTTCCATAATCATGGTCACCTGGCTACGCTCGTCAATACGAGCTCCATGGGTTTCAGCAGTGTTGAGATAGGTCATCATCTTCAACACATGCTCTCGGAATGATGTCCCATCCTTCATCCTAGCAGTCATCGCTGAGACCATGGCCTCAAGGCGTTGACGCTCCGAAGGCGGCCCAAACATGCCCTGCAATGACTCAATCATCTGAGATGTTAGAGCCATCGGTTCATGCTTTGCAGCATAAACCTCAGACATCTCTGCTAGCAAGTAGCAGCGGGCTTTCTCATTTATTTCTGGTAGGTATCGCGCACAGCTTGGCCAGCATTTCTGGTCGGCTCGGGAGGAATCTCCTCCGTCAGGACAAACTCTAGGTCTTCGCAGACCAGGATAGCGTTCATGTTACTTTTCCACTTAACATAGTTTTTCTCCTGTTAATTTATCTTTTGAGAGTATGGAAATAATTGGAGAAACCATGGCTAGTAAATAAAATAAACATGCATTTAACATTCATTCATCGCATATTAAAATCATCAAACAATTTTGGCATAAAATTAAACATGATGCATGAACCATGAATAACGAATTAGAAACCTAAGAGAATTACTATGCCACGGAAATCTATCATTCCACAAGTAAGTGCCGCCGTAGGGTAGGTCAAGTTCTTGCATGATAGATCGAGACAATCTCAGTCGATTTAATATATGCGGGAATAACTCTTATTCCTATATTAAACAACTACCGTTTCATTCGATCAAGAATTTTATTAACAGTTAATTATTCCTTTGTGAGTGTAACCCGCCGTTTCGGGATTCTTGGACTTAACGAGTGAAGTGCCGCCGTAGGGTAGGTCAGTTCACAAGATACATCTAGAATCCCTATCCTCTCGGAACCCAAACCTGATATTGACCCAAAATGGACACCATCCGTAGGGGGACGAAAGCAAAGCCGTCTCGAGGCGCCTTTTGAATCTCACGTTTTTGGACTAACAACGGAGATCGCGGGATATACTGTCGTATATCCCTCTCCCACTCACTATTAAAAATTAAGGTTTCTATCTATAAAATATCTAATATTTTATTTAATTACTAGTGTGAATAAACTTTTGGCGGCTAAACATAATTTAATTTACACTAGTTCACCATTAGTGACCTAACCAATTTTAACTCTTAAAATTTGTCTCACTAATGTCTATTAGTCTTTACTAATTTTTTACTCATTAAACTAATTTAATATGAGAGCAATATTAGTGACTTATCATATTTTAACTCTTAAAATACTAGACACTAATAAGTTTAAATTTATGGAATTCTAAAAAGGTCAAAATTTTAATTAAACATTTTAATAAATCTTAGTGCGTTATAAAAATCCAATAGTACGCGGAATTGTATCCCGAGTGCAGACCATATTACCGTCCATTCGGATTGGCTATGGAATTTATATCCGGGTTTCCATCCTATATACCAATGGAATTTTATTATGCACTAATTAAGCCCAATATATTAGAATTCAAATTTTAAACCATAAATCCAATTAATCCAATTAATTGATTTCATGCATATCATATTCTAATTTAAACACTTTAAATTACATAAAATCATATTTTTATGTCTATAATGATAATGCATCTAAAACATGTTATGGCATGTAAAATGCAAGAGTGGGCACCCTAAGCTATATGACATGTTATTCAAACAATTCGAAATAAACATACATATAACATAAAAATATTTTGCATTGACCGGGCTCTTATTTTTCCTATACTAATCTAATTAGTACATAAGATTCACCAAGGCATCCCTTGGTCTTCAAATCCCGCTTCAAAGTGGTGTTGGCTCTTTTGCGACTTCGGTGCTCCAAATTACAAAAATTGAAATTTTACATTGAAAAATAAAATTACAACAAATGTAAACAATGGCCTTATGGCCTTACATCCCAAAAACAAAACCAACTACAAAAATAAGAGCCGAAAAATTTACGACCAATGCAAAATCCATTCATCACATGAAATAACAAAAACATTCATCATATGAATATTACATTGTGCCCACTCATCTAAACATGCATATCATATTTATAACTCATATAAATATATTAAAAACAGAAACTTTAAATGAAAAAGAGAAGGGTTAAGAACACTTTTCAACCTCGCTCTAGATGCCAATTGTAGGAAACGCTTTCCTCGCGCAGCGGAAACGGCTTAGGCACCCGGGATCGACCTTGAAAAATTTTTTCTGCTCTTCCCTCCTTTAGCCGAATGGAACCAGCAACTCTACTGAAATTTTGCTTCTGTTTCGGATAAAATTTCAGCCCCGGACGCCCCTAGAATAGTCCCCGAACAACAGTGAATTATTCACACACATTGCACACAGTCTTGCGACTGTCCGACTCCCATGAGCTTCGTCAAATAATTACCATTACGCACATCATCCATTATGCATGATTTTGATCATGCGCCACACATCAATCTATTTAAAATCCAGTGACCATTAATGTAAAGAAGCCACGCACAGTAACTTTGTAAATTATAGAAAACCATGCGTTGATCATATTATTGCTTTGATGTTGATTAAACAAATAAAGCACTCAACAATATAGTCACACCCTAAACGGAAGCTTGTGTGGGCAAGACTCACAAATCAATCCCTAAACGTTTTAGAGATTCAAACACACTTGTGTTTTTGATTTTATTTTTTTTTCTTTCTTGTAAAGCTTTCTCAACTCTTGAGAGAATATGAGAGAAGAAGAAAGAGGCTAGGGTTGCAAGAGAGAGTTTTTTTTAAAAAAGAAAAATGAATCTTCTTTTATATCTAGGTTATTGTTTCCAAAACAAAACAACCACTCCCCTCCACTTGCATGCTAGAATCGGCCAAGGCTAAAAAATTTCCTTTAAATTTTTGTAACATATATCATGCATTGATTGTTACCATGATGACAAAATAAATTACAAAATTAAAGATTCATTTGCCTATTCAAATTTTGATAACTTCCAAAGCCATCAAAACTTCCCTTTTCTCTTATGCCAAAAACGGCAATGGCATATAATCTTTTATTAATTTTGCAAAATTGTATTAGCTTTCCATAAAGCCAAATATGTTACAAAAATCAAAAGGTTTAATACCATTATAGATTTGTAACTTCCAAAATTAAATCAAGGGTTTCCAAAACCCTTTAATTTGGAAATTACAAATGTAGCCTTCATTTAAATTATATCATATATAATTTAATTATTATAATAAATAATTATCATATAATAATTTATTAACTTTTAATATATAATTCCAAGTGTGACAAATAATATTATTAATCATATTAATAATATTTATACCTTTGTGAGTATATAATTGGACTATCCAATTATACTAAATCCGCTATAGTAAATTGAGCTAGCACGGGGACCAAATGGACCTACGGTTCCAAGCTCCAATAATATCGAAATAGTAATTAAGCTCTTAATTAAATATTCCGAATTATTAACTCCGGGTTATTCCACTAAAAACTCGAAGTTGCACTCTCGTTGCCGCAGATGATATATTAAGCCGAACCAAGTCGGTGTCCATCGATATAGTCATTACATAAGAATTGACCCTTCACGAGTATCTCGTAATTAGAGCCGGGTCATAATGTCCGTTATACCCCTCTAATTATTTTTACCTTAAGTACCATTGATTATCTAATGAACGATTTATTCATAACGATTATGAATTTTAATCTTTCTATTCGCAATATAAAGACTTGAGCGCTCAAATCGTTCAAGCACCGAATCAACCCTTAAGAAAGATACCATCTACTTCTCGCAAGAAGGAGTGAACTCCATGTCTATGTAAAACGTTCCCAGCTATATAACAGACCATGCCCCCAAAATACGTAGCTATTGGCCGGGACTGCTACACCAACCTCACCTTTGTAAATCAAATGGCATGGCCTCCCATGTAGGAGTTCGTAGTACACTCAAGATTAAGATCAATCCATATATGACCATCTAGTAGATCAAAATGGCTTTCTTAGTTTAACATATATTATAAGAATGTCATTTCCATCTGGGTCCAGTCATATATGATCACATCATACAAGGTGCCTCCATTCTCATGTCTCTACATGGACGATCCCGGATCAAGGTCGCCATACAAATATAGAATGGACCGCAGCTATAGATAAACTGTAAACAAAGTACCCGCTTTGTTTGCTCTCTATGGACTATTTAAGATTACTAACTTCAGACTTAAATCCTCTTGTGTATGACACTCATACACTAAGTCTGAAGGCACATAAGTAATCTAGGGTATTCAAGATGATTTATAATATGCGAAAATTAAACAAACAATTTGATAAATGAATAATGCATCGTTTTATTTCAAAACACATAAAATCGTTTACATCACATGTAGCTCTAGGACATACATCCCAACAGGTACATCACTAAACTGCATAGATTCTCAGCCCTCAGTAATACCGGTTAAGGAAGTTGTCCTGACAGAGCCTATCTCATACCTACCTTACATGAGTAATAGACTCTACCAGGACACAAAGTACGAGAACAAGGACCACGATAACCATTGTGATGTAGAGGCTTGCCCCATCCTTTCTCAGCTTAGATAAAGGCAACCGTAAGAAAGCCCGACGAGCGTCTATTCTAAAAACAAAAACAGAAGACATGAGAAGATAGATCACCCAAAAAATGACCTAGGAAGCCTATGAAGTTAGAAAGGAGATAAGCCGGTATAGTCCACAGAATAGACCAAACATAGTAGAACTCATAGATCAGACCAATACCAGTAGAAACCCACGTGAGTTTAAAAAGGACAGACCAATGAGATTGGAGGTACTCAAGAGTTAACAAGATTACAAGCACGAACAAATAAAATTAAATGGCATAGCTGTTGCCGATAGCAAGAGCAGAGAGCAAAGACCTAGAAAATAGCCCATGAGAATGAACCATCATCAGTCACAGTAGTATAACATAGAGTCAAGAGATAAGATATGGGAATACAAAACAGTAAGAAATATCAGTATCTATAGTAGCAGAGATAACGTAATTTAAAGACAACAACGTAGGTGGAAACCTCGGTATAATTGATGAGGGTTGTGAAAACCTTAAGACTTAGAGCAGACGGTACAAATCCTAACATAATGAGCGATGACTTTTCTGTCTAGTAACTCCAAACCCAATAAGTGTATAGACACCCAACTAGACTATCAATGGACTTAAATAGTTAACAGAAACTTGTATTCTCAGATCTCCAAGGAAATTGTGTATTCACCCCCAATTTAGGGCCTAACGAGAAGTTGAATAAGTAAAGAAGAGCATCAGACAAGATAAATAGATCGTGTGACAGCTAAACCCAGAAGCCCAACAAGACCTAGATAAGAATCAGAAGATTGTAATATCTTTATGAGGTGGATTAGTTTGTAGTCACAGTAATTTTAGCCAAATCTAGAAGGGATAACCTGATCCATAGTAGGGCGGAAAGCCTTCAAGGAAATAAAGGCTCAAAATAGTAAGCAGTTAAAGTAAGCAACACATAGCAACACATGAGTAAGATATCCAACTTATACAGAGCTTCCCACCATAAGATATCCAACTTACACAGAGCTTCCCACCATACCAGAAAATAAATGATTAGTGAGAATGCATCACCCAAATTAAAGATACAGTAGTAATATCATAATTGGTTGTAAATACGGAGTTTCCAAGGAAGTGGTGACCTAAGAGAATCAAGAAATCGAGATAAGGAGGAAAGTCAAGTAACAGAGCAAAACTTAGTGAGGAAGAATAACAGAGGAAGTACGGTAGGATTTTGAGAGAGTATGAACCTTATGGGAGTTCTTAGTATGAGGTAGTATAACCAATAGCTGGAGATAAACTAAGAATAAAATTGAAGGAGGTAATTCAGATAGTTTTTAGCAAAAGTACCTTAGTTTGGAAGTCAACACCAGATATGCAAATAAGAGAGTCATAAGCTCATAGATAAGCAGCACGTGCAACTGTGGCACGGGTAACTAATGAGAATATCTCAACCAGAAACATCTAGGATAAAACCCACCCTTCCAACCCTCGTAATACTATAGCAGCAAAGATGGACCTCGAAGATTGCCTCAAGATATTCCTAGAAACAAGTGAATACATAGTGGAAGAAGACCGGAACATGAAACTTTCACACTTAGTATGAGTTATCTAGATAAAGCAATAAAGAGAAAAAGTAGTAGTTAGACAACGACATGAATATAAAAAGCATCAGCGTTAGATATGACTGCAGATATGTAAAAGAATATGTCATTCGAATAACGAGATAGTGACATAGACCACCAAAGTTCTAGGTATATAATAGAGTAGAGATGGAGACAAAAAGAACACTAACCATAAGATTTAAAAGTGGAACTGTCGAAGTGCGACGACAATATGAGAAGAATACTTATAAGTAAAGACAGAAGTGCATCACAGTGAGATCTCTCAGCGTTGGAATGGAACCCAAGTTCTATTATTACAATGTTATATTCAGTACAGTGAGTGAGCCATCAATGTATAATGTACATAAACGGACCTCGGGTATAGATAAGTTCTATAAGTCGCGTGAGAGACAGTAACCATATTTGTACTAGCAAAGAAATAAAAGGTGCAGAAGAGTAAACCAGAACAGAATAACCAATGTCAACATAGTAATAAAGAACATAGCTTTAGCATAAAAGTATATATAATCAGGCTTAATATAGATACCTTGCCCCAGAACTCCTCAACCAATCAATAATAATCACTAGAGAAAACTACCATGATGTAGCTTCATAAATAAGGGAACCATCAGTTGACAGTAAGCGTACATGGAGAGGTTAGCTATGAGTCATGAAGTCCTAAAACCATTGATAGTCATATGTATGAGAACTCGAAGAAGGAAGCTTAATAAACAAAGGAGACTCAGTAAGGAGGAAACTAAGAAAGTCAAATAGTTGGTTAAGATACAATAATAAATGTTAAAATAAGGTACACCTTATAAAGTCATTTAAGTGAATAGCTGAAGAACCTGAAGTATACACAGGTCAAGGGAAAGAGAAAGTTATTGGTTATGATATAAAAGTACTATGGGGATACTTTAAACATGAAGAGTAACATATGTTCCTAAGGATATTTAGAAGTTATTGTTGTCATGACAATGAGGTATGAGGTTCCAAATCAGAATGGAACTAAGATGAGTAGGACGGCAGGCCACATATATAGTACAAGTTTGGAACCGATAATTCATGTGGATAGTTGAGATAAAGAAAGTTGAATATAGTTAGAGGTTTAGAAATGAGATTTCCCTGATACATAAGGATAATTGAAGTATGACAGGAGTTTTTCAAAAGTTTTAAAACCAGAAAGAAAGGTAAGTATAACAAAAACAAAAAGGAAGATAAGGAAGATAAGTATAGTAGAAACACAAACCAAGACGAATCCACGAGTTAGACCCTAAAAATGATTCGAGGACTAATCCTATTTAAATGGGGAAAAATTGTAACGACCGGAAATCCCGACTACTGTTACATCATGGGACAAGTGTTAAATAATATAAACTATGTTTTAACATATATACATTCATGAAATGACTTTGGGGATAATCGGTGAATTCCTCGAAATTCCGATACAAAACTGTATAATGTTCTATTCCGAACAGCCCATGGTATTTGGGCCATAACTTTCTCATAAAAACTCTGATTTTTATGAATTCTATATATTCACAAAGCTAAGAGCGATATCTATAACTTCCAAGTTGAATATTTTTCCAAATTCGGATAAGAACTATGTCGAAGTTGGTGATTTTCTTAGACATTTTGCACAATAACGAAAATAAGGCATAAATAAGAAATTATTCTTCAAACCCAAGCCCGACTTTTCTTTCATTATGGCCCAATAACTCTAACTATCCCTCAAAACCCCTAGACTTCTCTAGAAAAGACTATACAAGTCAAGAAGAAGGAAATGAGTTAATAGCCCCAAGTATATAAAGGGTACTATTCTTGCATCTTGAAAAGAGAAAGAACAGAGAAAGAAACGTTGAGAAATAAGAAGAAGAAGGAAGAAAGAAGAAGAAAGAGGAAATAAGGAAGAGGAAACAAGAGTTAAATACCCATTCATCAAACAATGAAAAGAAAAGTCCCCATGGGAAGCTTGAGGAATGAAGGAAATCAAATGGATACGTGGTAAGGGAACCTTGACCCAAATTTTGAATTATGAAATATTGATAATATGAAGGTATGTTGGTGTTAGTGGCATATTAGGGATTGCATTTAGTGGAAAAATGAGCATGAGAATGAATTGTATCAAAAATTATCCAATATTTGAAAATTCTAAGTGTTGAGTTAAAATTAGAACAAAGAGATTAAAAAATTGTTTGAGGATGTTAATTTGGAATAGAATATGTGAAGTTGAAGTTCAATGGATTGGTTTGTGTAATAATTTTGAGATAGAAGTGTTGGTGATGCATTTGGGGCAAGATAGACTTTAGAAAACAAATTTAGAATCCTGTAAAACGCCCCCAGATCCTAGTTCAGGACTAGGGATGACATATGTCCCTATATCATAGTTTCAGGATCATGTAGTTGCATGGATTCACACTCTTGACTATAATTTAGGGACATATAGTGGCATTCTTTGGGGGACGGTGATACGTAACGCCCCAATGTCATGGATTTGCACTCCTAGCTCTAGTTCAATGGCTTGGGGGACTGTGATACGTAACGCCCCAAGTTCACTAGTTTAGGCGTGTGGGGGACGGCAATGAGTAACGGCCTCACACGTCAGGTTTTCAGAGATAGAGATCGGTTTTAAGAAATAGTTTTCAGATATAGATTCCAGAGATAGTTTCCAAAGAGAAGTTTTCTAGAAAGGAAGTTTTCAGAAACAGCAGATTTGTAAGAAACTTTCAGAAAAGATAAGTTTTACAAAAGAGTTTTCAGACAAGATTTTCAGAAAAATAGTTCAGAGTTTTCAGACAAGAAAATAGTTTTCATATAAGATTGTTTCTTGGGAGGACTTCGGTTTTAGAACCAAGCATTTTCATAATAGTATTTCAGTTTTCGTTTTAAATTGTCCACTCACTTAGATCGTTCAAACGATCTAACCCCCACTTCCAGTTTCTCTGTTTTGCAGGTATTCCTAGAGGACGAGCTCGAGAGGATGAATACTGATGGCATTCACTAGAGGGTTTGGTCCATCAGGTCGAGTCGGAGTTTAGTTCAGTCAGTGTCAGAAAATGTCATGTATCATATAGTTTGTTTAGTAAAGTATACACATGTAAAGAGTTATAAGTGTTCGATACTAAAATTGAGATGTGTAGTGAATTTGAGTATTTAGTTGAAAAACATTATACATTTATGATGTTAAATTGGGCAACGGTCCAGCGCTTGAGTTTATACATGAAATGAGTTTCACATTGTCAGGAAGTCAGAGGCTCAAGGGAATAGAATGGTCTATTTCCTGCCGATTGCATCTCCGAATTGGGGATGTTACATAGGATTAGCAAAAATCTTTGTGAGGGATTTCGTGATTTGGTGAGTCTCCATTACTTCTTCTTAGAGAAAAGAAATTCATGACCTGTGGGCCTTCTACTTCCAGGAAAAAATACTTTGTAAGTTTTAGTACCCCGAGAAAAACCTCATCATCACGCCACGTGACGGCTTCATATTAAAGTTAAAAAATTAAATTAATAATTTATTAGAATACATATTACAATAAAAATACATATTATAATTTTATAAGAATTCTGTTATAACAAGGAAACGCATTAAACTATCTTATTAAAATAAAATAAAAATTATTATTAAATTATTTATAATTAACCAAATCTCTACAATTAATTTTTTATTATTAAATTATAAATTAAAATATCTCTACAATTATTTATAAAATTAAAATAATAAATAATTAACATAAGAAACCTATTACAATATAACAACATAATCTAATATTAAAGTAAGACATATATTAATTTAATTAATATATTAATTTATTATTAAATTATAAAATTAAAATAAAGAAACATATTAAAATAAGAAAATGACATGCTCAAAAAGTGGTCTTTTACTCCCAAGTATAAGAGTGTCGAAGTAATAAAATAACCCGGTAAGTCTGAGGTCGATCCACAGAGAATAGATTTAGTAAAATAGAATGATAAGTAGAGCGAAAAGAAAAAAGTTTGATTTGTTGGAAACTTTTAAGTGAAAATGTAGTAATAAAATGAAATGCTGGAGTTAGGGGATCCACTTTTAATATTTCAAATCTAGAAATCTCGCTTAATTATAATATATAAATTGTCTTTGTTACCCAATTAATTTATCTCAGGAATTAATTATGCCAATATATAGAGCCGGCCATAAGGGCGGTAGTCATTTCTGTCGATAACTAGTCATGCCAAGGTATTAAGTATGCCAAAAATATAAAACCAGCCATAAAGGCGGTGATACCGTATAAAACCAGCCATATAGGCGGTGATACCGTTTGTCTATAACAAGTTCTGCCAAGGTACTCAATTATGCCAAAATCGTATAAAACCATCCATATAGGCGGTAGCAAGATAAAACCAGCCATACATGCAGTAACAAGATAAAACCAGCCATATAGGCGGTAGCCAATTTTGTCAATAATTAATCTAGATCTAAATCAAGTTTTAATCATTACATTACAATTTATTTATTATAATGTAGGCGATATTGATCTAAGTTTTCATTATAAAAGCTTCACCTATTACCCCAGCGGAAAGAAATTAGCTACTCATTTTGTAATTAAACATACTCATAATTTTATTACTGAAAGAAAAAGACATTATAAAAATATTTAAATAAATAAACACACAAGACACTCTCTCTCCAAAATCTATAGAAGAATTCAGAAAGAAAGCATCAAAATTTCTTCTGTCGGAGGCTTCAATTTATAGGCAAAGTTTGGTCGGCGCGTCGCGACGCCAAGGCTCTGCGTGTCACAACGCGAATGCCATGTTGGGGACACATGTCGAGAGAATAGCGCGTTCCGCGGTGTCTTTGTCTTATTAGGGGCGTCGCGACGCGCAGACATTTTCGTGAAGCGACGCGGAAACTGTTTTTCTATTTTTGCCCCTTTCCAATTCTGGCTTTTTCTATCGAGCTTCAGAGCAGTATTTTACCTACCAAATAACAAAAATAACACAATAAAAATATACAAAATATAACTTATAATATTATTTCACAAACGTGCTAAAATTAAAGGGGATTAGTGAAACTACAAATGTAAAATGATTGATTTATCGTATAATAAATATGCACTTTTAGTGTTCATCATACCCCCTAACCAGCTTATTACTAGTCCATAGTAATTCAAGCGAAATCTAAAAGCATAATTCTTATCTAAGTTAACAATTGTTTTCTTTCTTTCTAAATGATCAAATAAATGACTTCTCATGTACTTTTTACCATTCTTCCATATACTCATAAAAAATGTAATAATCAATATATTGTGCCCACAATATTCACATGTATTTGTTGAAAAGAGAGTAATATTTTTGTCCTAAAATTATGTTAGAGTTTACACCTTTTGGCAGTGAAAGTTTATTTATAAACATATCTTCAATCCTTGTATAGAATTTTGGGCCAGTGACTCCCAACCCAGTTGGTTTTAGGGCACTGGGTGTTAAGACACCATACGGACTTAATTTCTCGGATCTCAGATAAAAAAGAAAAGTGTTTGATTTCCTTAAGCTTTCTTTCTAACCCTTGTAAATAGCTTTGGGCCAGTGACTCCCAAACTAGTTGGCCTTAGGGCAATAAGTGTTAAAACACCCCAATAGACTTAATTGCTTGAGTTAAAAAAGCTACGAAAACGAACTTATTCAACACAAACTCAAGCCCTGCCGTTTTACGTGAACAATTAATACTTACTGAGGTAAGATGTACGGTTACTAAGTAAAAGCTTTATCAGTTATTATTTATTTATTTTTAACTAAATCAAACCATACCGTTTGACGCGAACAATCACGGCTTACTGAGGCAAGATGCCCGGTTACTAAATAAAAGCATGATCGGTTTTTTTTTTTAATTAAAAACATAAATTTCATTGTCTTGAGGTGTTACCTCCAACAGACTAGAGAACTGAATATTGCAAAATTTTCACTTACCACCCATGATCATATGTTACCATGTTGTTGATAATATCTGTCAGATGAGCATATAAAGATCAAATTTAATCAATGTTGTGGAGAATTCAAAAATTTAAATGATTCAAAAATAAATGAACAACAGATAACTTATTACGAATTATATTGAGATGCGTCTCATGAGTGAAAACTCCTTACACAGCCACCTTTGAACAACAATTCCACTTGGTTTAGAAAACAATTTTGTTGTTAGTTTGTGTGTATATATATGGATATATATTCTTACACATAAAATAAAAACAAAGTAAAAACAATTTTTTTTTAAACATCAATGAAACATGAAAATTATCTAGTAACCTATCCCTTCCCCCAAACCAAAATGAGACATTGTCCCCAATGTTTAAAGGAAAGAGAAGTAGAGTTTAGAAGATATCACCTGGTTAGTGTGGAATTGACAGTTATAGCTACGACTAAAGATTACAGATTAAGATCCAAGTTTACTCTGCGCTTTTTGTCATGATCGTTACCAGACCAGTTCAATTTGGAAAGAATATGGTCGATTTTTGGTTCATAAGCTAAGAGTTGGTCAATTAACTCATCAGCTTTTCTTGCAGTTAGGAAGATATCTCTTACTGGTTTTGAAATAAACCCATTTCTTTTGGCATCTTCAAGAAATACCAAAAGAAAATAAAAAAATCCATTAACATTAAACAGCCCAATAGGTTTTTGGTGAATATTCAAGTTTGCCTATGACAAAACTGTGAATATTTCTTCCAACGTTCCTAGCCTACCTGGTAAAGCAATAAAAGCCTAAGCATGCTTGATCATTTTAGTAAGTCTTTCAGACATACCAAAATTTGATTGCCACCTTCTTGTACAGCCTTTGAAATACACCCCATCAATCCAAGATTGCCACTGCCATATACTAATTGCATGTTTTTATTTTCCATAACTCTACCCAATTCTCTCGCAAACTAAACAAATTCTGGTTTAGTTCCAGAGCTAGTTCCACAAAACACACAGATATTAATGAATCGTTGTTTTGAAGTTGTCTCCATTTATGATATACCTCTTAGCTAGATGTGTTGAAGAGAGAGAAGTGACGAGCTGAATTTATAGATCCTGAAAAAGGGTGAGTAATAAATGCACTAATACCTGTAAAATGACAATTATTAGGAAAATAGACCGTGAACAAAAAAAATTAGTTACTGTCGGCAAAAAGTAAATCAAAACAGTAATTTTTTAAAGTAAAGAAAATCAAAGTAATAATTTAAAACGATATTTACTGGTAGTTGTGATTGTGGCTCTCATATTCCTCTGGTTTTACGTCCAGTAACGGCTTGAACGCCTTTTATGGGTCGGGGATTGGCTTCCCATCCAACTTTCTTATAAATTGGCAAACATGGTCTTTTAAAGTCAGATTCCCGAGACTGTATTGTTGTCTTTCTTTTTAAAATTGTGTATGTAACTTGCGAATCTCTCGATGAACATATCCACTAGGATGCGTCTCAAGAGTCAATGATATATCATCCAAAGACTCATTATTCAAGCCATCCCTAATGAATTAAATTTTATCTTCGTGATTATCAGAAACCATTCCTAAAGAACAATAACAAGTGTTGTACGTACAACGTGAACACTTATAACAAACACCTAATTGTTTAGCTCTTCGTTTTTTAGTATATGTGTTTTTCCCTAAAACAGACATGTAAGAAATGAAAGAGTCAAATGACTCACCTGCCAAGCAAACTTTTGCTTCAATTACCCAACAGATATCACTAGGAATACCATGAATCGTAAGAAGGCCCATCATTTCAGTGCGTGCTTTGTAAATTTTTATCAGAGCATTTTTGGGGAGAGAAGGAAAATATTTGCAGAGGTTTGCGAGAGTTTCTTCCATGCTTTGGTTTTAGGGTATCAGTAATTTTAGGATACTGAAATAACCAACTTTGAGTCACGGAGTACAGTTATCCGCTGCTTTACCGAGGTGTGAGATTAAAAAGAGAAAAGACAAAAAATGCTGCAAAACTAAGAAAAATGGAAATTAGAGAAATATTAAACAGAAAATAAAAGAAACTACATCAATCAGGATATACTGGGTTTGACAGGAAAAAAGTTTCTTGAAATTTTGAGCACTCCAAAAATGGTTTCAGACGCTGTCCATTCATTTTAAATACATCACCATCCCTATGGTTCTTAATGTCAATAGTCCGTATGGGTAAACGTGTTTCACAATGAATGGGCCACTCCATTTGGATGTTAATTTTCCAGGAAATAAATGAAGACGATAATTATAAAGCAAAAGCTTTTGACCAACTTCAAATATTTTTCATGAAATTCGACTTCATGAAAGACTTTAGTTTTAGCTTTAAGAATTGTCGTGTTCTCATATGAATCATTCCTTAACTCTTCAAGTTTATTTAATTGTGATGTACGTTTATGACCGATATTTTCAAGGTTTGAATTGAATGCTTTAATAGCCTAATATGCTTTATGCTCAAGTTCTACAGGCAAATGACAAGGTTTTCCATAAACAAGACGATAGGGGGACATTCCGAAAGATGTTTTAAAAGCTGTTCGGTATGCCCAAAGTGCATCAGTTAGTCGAAGAGACCAATCTTTGTGATTTGGGTTAACCATTTTTTGTAAAATTTATTTAATTTCCTTATTCGCTAATTCAACTTTACCATTTGTCTGGGGGTGATAGGAGGTGGAAACTTTATGTGTGACTCCATACTTTTTCATTAAGGACTTAAAGGGTCTGTTACAAAAGTGTTTACCTCCATCACTTATGATGGCCCGATGGATCCCAAATCGACTCAACATATTTTCTTTTAAAAATTTGATCACATTTGTGTGATCATTATTCCGACAAGGAATTGTCTCGACTCATTTTGAGACATAATCGACTGCAACTAAAATATATAAAAATCCAAATGATGGTGGAAATAGGACCATGAAATCTCCCTCAATAATCAAATATTTTGACGACAATGATGAGATTTAAAGGCATCATGTTTCTTTTTTCAATGGATCCCAACTTTTGACAGTTTTCGCAAGTTTTGCAGAAAGTGTGTGTATCTTTAAAAATGGTGGGCCAATAAAATCCACACTGCAAGATTTTTGCAGCGGTTTTCTTAGATGAAAAATGACATCCACATGCTTCTGATTGACAAAACTAAATAACACCACTTATCTCACTGTCCGGTATGCATCGTCTGAAAATCTGATAAGGGCATCATTTAAACAGATATGGATCATCCCAGTAGAATCTTTTGACTTCGGTCAAAAATTTCCTCCTATCTTGTTGGCTCCAGTCCGGAGGTATCTTTCCTGTTGCAAGAAAATTGACAATATTAGCATACCAATGCATTGTGTTTACAGAGAATAAAAATTCATCGGGAAAGGAATCATTGATGAGAGTTGTATCAATTAGTGACTCGTTTGTGAGTCTCGATAAGTGATATGCAACCACGTTCTCTGCCCATTTTCTTGTCTTTGATTGTGAGATTGAATTCTTGAAGCAACAAAATCCACCGTATTAATCTTGGCTTGACATCCTGTTTAGACATCAAATATCTAACAGCAGCATGATCAGAATAAACAACGGTTAAAGAACCGATTAAATATGATCGAAATTTATCCAATTCAAATATTACAGCAAATAGTTCTTTTTATGTGGTAGTGTAATTCATTTGTGCACTGTCTAAAGTTATACTTGCGTAATATATTACATGCAGCTTACATTCATTTCTCTGTCCTAGCACTGCACCAACTGCATAATCACTAGCATCACACATTAGCTCAAAAGGCAATGACCAATCATGTGATTGCATAATAGGAGCAGAATTCAAAAGACTAATAATTTTTTTGAATGATTTTTGATATTCTTCTGCCCATTCAAATGTTGCATATTTTAATAGGAGGTTAGATAAGGGTCTGGATATGGTACTAAAGTTTTTAATGAACCTTCTATAAAATCCTATATGTCCTAAGAAAGAATGAATTTCCCTGACTGTTTTTGGTGATGGTAATTTAGAAATTACCTCTATTTTTACCTTGTCAACCTCAATACCTTTAGACGACACAACGTGTCCCAAAATAATTCCTGAATTAGTCATGAAATGGCATTTTCCCAATTTAACACAAGTCATTTTTCTTCACATCTTTTCAAAATATTTCCCTAATTATTCAAGAAATTATCAAATGAATTTCCAAAAACAGTTATGTCCTCCATAAAGACCTCTAAATAGTGTTCAGCCATGGCACTAAATATGCTTAACATACATCGTTGGAATGTTGCTGGTGCATTACAAAGTCCAAAAGGCATTAGCCTAAATGCAAATGTTCCAAAATGGCATGTGAATGTGGTCTTTTCCTGGTCTTCTAAAGCAATGAGAGTCTGATAATAACCCGAGTAACCATCAAGAAAACAAATGGTATGGATGTACAGCTACTCTTTCTAAAATTTGGTCAAGAAATGGCAAAGGAAAATGATCTTTTCTAGTTGCGTCATTTAGTTTTCTATAATCAATGCACATACGCCAACTGGATGAAATGCGAGTTGAGATTAATTCTCCTTTATCATTTTTTACAACAGTAATTCCAGACTTTTTAGGTACAACTTGTGTAGGACTTACCCATTTGCTATCAGAGATAGGGTAGATAATGCCTACATCAAGACGTTTAAAGACCTCTGTTTTTACTACTTCTTTCATGTGAGGGTTTAATATTCTTTGGGGTTGACGATATATCCTAACATTATCTTCTAAATGTATTCTGTGTGTGCAGATTAATGGATTAATGCCTTTTAAAGTCCATCCAATTGCCAGTTTATACAAATAATAGTTATTTACATTTGAACAATGTGTTATTTATTCCTGGTTTTCGCAGGAATTTGATTTATGTCCCTAAATGTTTGGATGTCGGTTTCTCTATTTTATTTAATAATAATTTACTTATTATTACTAGGAATGGATTAACTATATGCATAGGAAACTCAGAAAATAATTTATATGTGTTAAGACCGTTAACACATAATTCACTGCTCAACACTGAAATATTTAAGGTTGAAAAACCTAAAATAAAACGGCAAAAGATTTCTCACGATGACACATATCTGTGGCATCTTAGACTTGGTCATAGTAGCCTTGACATGATATATAGGTTGAGAAAGAACGGAGCTTTAAACTAGTTAAAGCTTGGAACTTTCCCAGTCTACGAATCTCGTCTAGAAGGAAAGATGACCAAAAGATCTTTTACTGGAAAATGTATAAGAGCCAATCAACCACTTGAGTTGATACATTCGAACGTTTGCGGACCGATGAATGTAAGAGCCTGATGAGGTTATGAATATTTCATCACATTCATTGACGATTAATCTAGATATGTGTATGTTTTCCTAATGCAGCACAAGTCAGATACTTTTAAAAATTTCAAAGAGTATCATGTTGAGGTTGAGAACCAAGTAGGTAAAACGATCAAAAATCTACAATCATATCATGGAGGAGAATACCTTGATAGTGATTTCGAGGAATTATTGGTCGAGCATGGGATAATATCCCAGCTCACAGCACCTGGAACAAAACAACAGAACGATGTTGCAGACATGAGAAATAAGACCCTACTAGACATGATGAAATCTATGTTTAGTTACAATTCAATGCCTAGTTCATTCTGAGGATATGCATTGCAAACAACAATGTATATCTTTAATATAGTTCCATCTAAATCTGTTCCTAAGACTCATTTAGAGTCGTGGAGTGGTCGTAAAGCTAGTTTATAACATTTCCGTATATATGGGTGTCTATCACATGTGTTGAAGAATAAGACTACAAAGTTGGAGCCACATTCTCAGGTGTGCCTATTTGTAGGCTATCATAAGGAGACTAAGGGTGAGTTCTTTTATAGTTAGGAAGATAATAAAGTGTTTGGGTCGACAAATGCTACATTTCTTATGGAGAAATATATAAGGGAGTTCTAATCTCGCAGTGTTGGATAATATGACCCATAGCGTCACTATTTGCACAGATCATTGTGTTGTTGTAGCAAATTAACTATGTAATAAGGAAATTGCACTCTCATCATTTGTGATTAGATCACCATAGATATATAAATGAAGAGAGGTCCCTATGATTAGTTCCTGGATTGAGATGATATGAGACAGTATCAGTTCACAAATGATTAATCATTAAATATCCCTAGCCGTAGTATTATCGAGACTGGATATCGATAATGCGGAATAGGCTAGTATTGCACTTGTGTGCGTTGTGAGGGCACAACAGCATAGTTCTCATATATATAAGTATTGGATACTTATGCAAGTGCGATAGGAGGTCGTGTTTCACCGATGGTACGGGAAACAGCTTCGCTCTGGATAGACCCCGCGGAATCCCATTGGTAGTATGTCTGCGTGTCTATGGGAGGCCGCATCAGGGTAGGTGTATATGGTCTTAACCTGAGACTTGCATCGCTAGTACTTGCGACAATCGGTAAACTTTGGTTTTGGTGGTTGGGGGATCTTAACTGGTTCTGTGTTCACCTCTTCTGGGTTTATCAGGAATCGTAGTGCACTGGGTGTGATGTCAAGATGGAAGTGTCACTTCAGACATATGGAGTTGATGATCACGCAGGATACAGAACTAGTGCTCTATAAAAAGGTTGCAACCGTCGGGATAATATGACTAGGTCAGTATTGCCTGATTTAAAGAGACTAGTTGCTTGATGTCCGATATTGTTTCGTACGGGGCAGACACTTTCCAGCCCCAGGCCTAACATGTGATCGTCCGATACTGGATCGATATACGCAATACAATACAATTGTATACTACGCTTGATACAGATCTTAATATTTCTTTAAAAGGATATGTCCGGAGAATTGGGTAGACTTGGTGCTTTGCTAGGAGTCGACCTTGTCTCGTAAATCGTAGAAGAACGTACAGTACTTGGTACGTACGTGATTCGGGCACACCGACGACCGTATTTACTACCTAATTATCCGGAGATCTCATGGGTCGCTTCCCGATAATGCACCGATGATGCATAACTCGCACTCATTAATAATCTGGGATTATATAGAAGAAAGAGAAAATTAATCTGGGATTAATTACGGAGATATTTTATCTGGGATAAAATATCATCTAAGAGAGAGAATGATTAATTCGGAATTAATCAATTAAATTAATATATTCGATATATTAAACGAAATTGGATTTCGACGCGGAATTAAAATTAGATTTTAATTCGGGCGAACGAATTAATTTGGAATTAATTCGTTAGCGACGTAAATAGTGAATTTGCTAGGCGTAATCATTTAATTACGACGCGACGGAAAAATCATTAATTTGGAATTAACGAACCCGAGCCCGAGTGTGATTGCGAGCGCATTCGTATTTCGAATTCGTGTGCGGCGACGCAAGTCACATCAAGCGTCAAATCAATCGTCACATCAAGCGTCAAATCAAAAGTCACTTTGAGTGATTGATTGATTGATTGATTGATTGATTGATGGATTGATTGAATGACACACATCAAATCACTTTAATAAAGTGACATGTGAATAGTGATGGGTGTTGGTGGAATAGTGAGTTGTGAAGACTTTTACCATTTACTTTATTTTATTAAATGTTTTGGTAATTGGTTTTAATATATTTTCTAGGAAAATATATAAGGCATTATTTTGGTATATACATTACAAGTCTTGACACTTTTTCCACCTTTCTCTCTCACCATTTCTCTTCTTCTCCTCACGCCATTTGAAGCTTTTTTTCACTGGTTTCATACCAGTTTTGGGCGTGACTTTGGGAAGCAAATGAGTGGATTTCATTTGATGATATCTAGTGCTAGCACACTTGTGAACATTGCGAAGGTGTTAGGGAGGTTCACCCATGAGGCGGGACTCATCCGTCGAAGTTTGGAGCTCCGAAATGAGGCTCGAATCAGCTCATTCCAGTGAGCAAACTGCTCAGTTCATGCGCACAAGGCAGTGAGCTTTCATGGCTTGAAACGTTTTCAAATCGACTCAACCGATCGATGTAAGTATTCCGCTATCTTCGTCGATGTATTTACAAATTAATTTCATTGCTTGTTTGATCTTGGGACCTTAAAAAAACCAACACCAGTAATATGTTACTCGAGAATTTACTTGCTGGTTCTACCAGTACACCATCGTCAATAATAGTTGATAGAAACATAACACCTTCGATATTTGAGCTTCAAATGCAAGTTTGTCAGAATGATTTGCCACCTAGACGCATTGGGAAGGTTGTACGATAACCTGATCGCTATCTAGGAGTTAGAGAGGCACAAGTTCTTGCATCCAGTGATAGTGTAGATGATCCATTGACCTATCATATTGCAATGGATGATTTTGATAAAGAAGAATGACTCAAAGCCATGAACCTGGAGATGGAGTCGATGTACTCCAACTCAGTCTGGGAACTTATATACCAACCTAATGCGGTAAAACATGTAGGTTGCAAGTGGATCTATAAGAGAAAGAATGGAGTAGATGGGAATGTACAGACCTCAAGGCTAGGCTAGTGGCCGAAGATTATACCTAGAAAGAGGGAGTTGACTATGAGGAGAATTTCTCTCCAGTAGCCATGCTCAAATCCATCCACATTCTATGTATATGAGGTTTCTTTAGAAGTGTAGTGTAACGGGTAGAAGTAGTACAAGTGCTAGCTTGAGTGAGAAAGGGAGAGATTTGATCTAGGATCAATGTGTAAAGTATCCATTTGCATATCATTATTATTTATTTTCATACTCGCTTTATTATGTATTTAAATGCATGTTTAAGGGTGTATGATGATGAGACCTTAACAAAGATAATTAAATTGGTAGCCAATTTGCACGCGAGAAAAACCCTCGTTCTATATTAAGCGATTATCCTTCCATTGAATGATTCTTGTTCAAGATCCAATTGGCATTGGTTTGTTGGCCAAAGTCAAGACCTTGTCAATTGGATGTATTTGAATCATGAGGGTTTTGTTCCACATCGGTGTCTTGTCCAAGTTGTGATTTGTTGGCCAAAGTCAAGATCACTTCTTGTCCAACGACATTGATTACGAAACTTTCCTTGCCAATGGGTCCCGCTTAACTGGAGTCATTAGGTTTGTTGTGCCAAAGCCAAGGCCTAGATGATTCGGAGGATATGGTCAGGAAAATGTATTAGATACATTGGCATAAGTAATATGTTTAGGACTTGGATGTCCACCTAACCGGATCTAGGAATTGGATTGGATCCAATTGATCTGTGAGATCTACCTATTTAAATAGCATACAGCTTGTTGGCCAAAGTCAAGGTTGTATGTTATTTAATAGGATCCTAGCCCACTAGGAAACACGGTTTCCCGAGTACTCGACAGAGGGTTAGAGGCTCGACGAAAAATAGTGGGAGGTAAGTATTGAATTTGCAACAATCGTTCAATTACTCGCTAAACACGCTCATTTATATTTTACTCGTCGTATTAATCAAAAGTATTAGTTGGACTAATATTTTATGTTGTTTTAAATTATATATATAGTTGGACTATATACAAACTCATTCAATATATAGTTGATTTTATAATTGGATTATAGTAATCAATATAATTGAATTAAATGATAGTTGATTTTATAATTGGATTATAGTAATCAATATTAAAATTATAGTTGATTAAATAATTGGATTATTGTAATCATTATAATAAATAGTACCTTATTAAATTGATTAAATAGTTGGACTATTAAAATCAAGAAAGAATTGAAAGGTTGAATATTTAAAATATATAATCCTTGGGATTAATGTTTTAAATGATTTAATTTTCAATTGGGAATTAATAATAGGTTAATTTATTTGATAAAATAACTTATTATGACTAAGCCCATAATTAAGCAAATAGTAGAGCATAAAATCTTTGGAAGATTTATGTGATGATGACTTTAATGCTTAATTAATATACTTATAATAAATCTATCTTTAGATTTAAAAGTATTAAAATTGCAATTAATAATTCTTGGAGAATTAATTGACTATTCTAGTGGAGAAAAGTCAAAGTTTGCAATTGGGCATGTAGCACAAGGTGCATATCGTTTCGACATTCTGAAACCCAAGGCTTGGCCAAAGGTTTGTGAAATATTAATTGACATATCCCAAAGTGACTACCATTTGGATATGGAAGACACGAAGGAATTAAAGAAAGGGCGAGGCTCTAACTTTAAAAATATTTGTCAAAGTTATGTTCACAACTAGTATTAAAATTAGATTTTAAATACTTAGTGTGGTACATAAAATATATGTATTGATGTTCAGAATCCGCTATGAGCTGGATACTGACTTCAAGCCGAGATTTCTCTGCAAATCGGAAAACGGGACGAAAGTCGCTGTTTCGACGGCAGATACCTAAATTTAGGAACTACCCTTCGGGTATGTACTTAAATTTGGAACTGTTATAATGTAACTAGTTTGACTAGAGACATTATCTCTATATCAGTGTTTAATCCATTCTGGATAAACCTTTATATTCTAGAACACTATGTGTTTTATTATATAAAGATGATACTGAGATAAAATACATTAGATGTAAATAACAGAATTTATATTTTGAATATAAAGAAAAATCTCAAACATATAAAATGACAAATAAATATCTCAAATTGATTTGATCAATAGAGACTTATTTGTGGCATTGTTGTCTAGGACACAATTAAAGAAGACTCGTATATCCACAGTTTTGAAGAGTGGGTACTAGGACTGATTTGACTATTCAAATAAGGTCTGCGAATCTAGTTTGTTAGGTAAAGTACCTAAAATACTATTTACTTTGTAATAGTAAAAGTGCCACCGATCTGTCAGCCCTATTCATGGTGAAGTATGTGGGCCCATATCTAGCTGGGCTAGATGTGAACATGAATATTTCGTGACCTTAACAAATGTAGCATCACGTTATGGTTTTGTGTTTCTTTTGAAGAATACAAATCGGAAACTTTAAAGTTTCGACACGAAGTAAACAAACAGATCGGCTATAGTATTATTCCACCACGGTAAGACCGTATTGGAAAATACTTAAGCAGTAAGTTTCATATATACATGAAAGATTACGGTATTCTTTCATATGAGGACTCCTCTCAAGACACGTCTGTTAGACGGTGTGTCCGAACTAAAACCGAATTTTGTTGGACATGATTAGGTTTATCACGAGTCGCTCTGAGCTACTATTTCCTTCTACAGGATATGTATTTACAGTGCAAAACTTATTTAGAATAAGGTTCCATGAAAATCTGTTTGACAGATGTCATATAGGATATGAACAGGGAAGAAACGGGGTTTCTCATTCCTGATAATTTGGGTATGCCAGGCACAACGTTTGGATGATACCAAACTAAAAGACCCAAATTGGATAAGTGCCAATATAGGTTATCCTAATGGAAACCTTAAGTATAGTACTTGTAAATCTCACATGAGAACAATGTGATTGTTGCTCACCATGTGGTTTTCCTGAGAGGAATACCGATATGCAGTGGTCAGTGGGAGGATATTGATACTCGATGAAAATCAGTGTAATACTGTTCAAGGTATGAAGTCCTTAATGGAACACAAACAGTTCATCAATAATGAATATGTACCATTAATCTTCAAATACACAAGAACTTCGTAGATCGGATAGAGTCAGAAAACAACCTAGGGTATGGGTTTCTGATCTAACCTCATAAAGATGTCAATCTTATGGAGGTGTACCATCCGACTACATTTTGAGGAAGTGATACGATGTGTCGACTACCTATTATGGCAAAGTGCCATGAGTCCGAAATGGATTCCATGTATAACAGCTATTTCGGATACTAGTTGTTGTACCACAAGGCATTGTACCTATTGGTACATTAAATGTCTTCAAGGAAGACATACATGGATGGCAACATACCTACGTACAAAGCTAGGCTTTTGACGGAAGGTATCGTTATCAACATCGTGTTAATAACGGTTCAACCTTTTGCTTGTTGCCATGGTAAATCCATTTGAAGATGCTTGTTGATAACTGTATATTTCATTTATGAAATATGTCAGTTGTAAATCAAAATCGCTTTCCTGAAAAGGAAACCTTTTGGAGAATGTTTATAACATTCTGACGATTTTGTATACCGACAAACAAGGTTTGCGGATTATTGAATCCATGTTTGGATTGAAGCAAGCATAAAGTTCTTGGAACTGTCGTTTTGAAATAATCATAATGGTTTATGATTTGACTCAAAACAAAATAATTCTTGTGTATATAAGGAGGTTAGTGGGAGCGCACTGACAGTTAAATTCCCATAAAGCAATTGGTGAAAGCTTGGCTTTCATAGATATTCTTTCATAGAAATTCTCCATAGAATTTTGGGGAGTAACAACCTTTATTCAAGAAATAAAGATCTACTGGGATAGATTTGGAGTTGTTAACACTCTCTGAGAAATTGTACATTTAAAATGTACTTGTATTGGTGTCTCATACGCTTCGAGCATATGGAGTCACAATCGGGTCAATCCAAGTGATAGTCACTGGATTGAAGTTAAGAACATCTGTTAGTATCTTTGAGAACTAAAGATGCTATCCTATACTATGGAGAAGGAGAACTTGAAGTGACTGGGATCACTGCAGCAAGTTTCCAACATTATATACTTTGGTACTATAAAGTTTGAATAACGGGACAGTGAGCTGGAAATCTTCCAAGCAAGATAACTGTTGCCGAATAAACAACAAATGCGGATTATTGCTGCAGCTGAGGCAGCAATAGAAGTCTTTTGGATTGAAATAAATCTAATTAGATTAGATATAGTTCTGTTAGCAGCTGAGCTAGGCGTCAGCACATGCTAAGGAATTAAAGGTCTCATCGACGATCCAGATATATACTTCTATATCATCTGATTCGTTCGGATCATACATCGGGCGATTTGGATGATCGTATAAATCGCGTCAAATGATAATCAAACAAATCTGCTGACGAAAACCTTTTCTCAGTAATTTGAGCGAACCATACATAGTTCGGGTGTTGGACACTCGAGTGACTGGCTATGTGCCAAGTGGGAGATTGTTGGATAATATGACCCATAGCGTCACTATTTGCACAGATCATTGTGTTGTTGTAGCAAATTAACTATGTAATAAGGAAATTACACTCTCATCATTTGTGATTAGATCACCATAGATATAAAAATGAAGAGAGGTCCCTATGATTAGTTCCTGGATTGAGATGATATGAGACAGTATCAGTCCACAAAGGATTAATCATTAAATATCCCTAGCCGTAGTATTATCGAGACTGGACATCGATAATGCGGAATAGGCTAGTATTGCACTTGTGTGCGTTGTGAGGGCACAACGGCATAGTTCTCATATATATAAGTATTGGATACTTATGCAAGTGCGATAGGAGGTCGTGTTTCACCGATGGTACGGGAAACAGCTTCGCTCTGGATAGACCCCGCGGAATCCCATTGGTAGTATGTCTGCGTGTCTATGGGAGGCCGCATCAGGGAAGGTGTATATGGTCTTAACCTGAGACTTGCATCGCTAGTACTTGCGACAATCGGTAAACTTTGGTTTTGGTGGTTGGGGGATCTAACTGGTTCTGTGTTCACCTCTTCTGGGTTTATCAGGAATCGTAGTGCACTGGGTGTGATGTCAAGATGGAAGTGTCACTTCAGACATATGGAGTTGATGATCACGCAGGATACAGAACTAGTGCTCTATAAAAAGTTGCAACCGTCGGGACAATATGACTAGGTCAGTATTGCCCGATTTAAAGAGACTAGTTGTTTGATGTCTGATATATGTTTCGTACGGGGCAGACACATTTCCAGCACCAGGCCTAACATCTGATCGTCTGATACTGGATCGATATACGCAATACAATACAATTGTATACTACGCTTGATACATATCTTAATATTATTTAAAAGGATATGTCCGGAGAATTGGGTAGACTTGGTGTTTTGCTAGGAGTCGACCTTGTCTCGTAAATCGGTAGAACGTAGTACTTGGTACGTACGTGATTCGGGCACACCGACGACCGTATTTACTGCCTAATTATCCGGAGATCTCATGGGTCGCTTCCCGATAATGCACCGATGACGCATAACTCGCACTCATTAATAATCTGGGATTATATAGAAGAAAGAGAAAATTAATCTGGGATTAATTACGGAGATATTTTATCTCGGATAAAATATCGTCTAAAGAGAGAGAACGATTAATTCGGAATTAATCGATTAAATTAATATATTCGATATATTAAACGAAATTGGATTTCGACGCGGAATTAAAATTAGATTTTAATTCGGTCGAACGAATTAATTTCGAATTAATTCATTAGCGACGTAAATAGTGAATTCGCTAGGCGTAATCATTTAATTACGACGCGACGGAAAAATCGTTAATTTGGAATTAACGAACCCGAGCCGAGTGTGATTGCGAGCGAATTCGTATTTCGAATTCGAGTGCGGCGACGCAAGTCACATCAAGCGTCAAATCAATCGTCACATCAAGCGTCAAATCAAAAGTCACTTTGAGTGATTGATTGATTGATTGATTGATTGATTGATGGATTGATTGAATGACACACATCAAATCACTTTAATAAAGTGACATGTGAATAGTGATAGGTGTTGGTGGAATAGTGACTTGTGAAGACTTTTACCATTTACTTTATTTTATTAAATGTTTTGGTAATTGGTTTTAATATATTTTCTAGGAAAATATATAAGGCATTATTTTGGTATATACATTACAAGTCTTGACACTTTTTCCACATTTCTCTCTCACCATTTCTCTTCTTCTCCTCACGCCATTTGAAGCATTTCTTCACTGGTTTCATACCAGTTTTGGGCGTGACTTTGGGAAGCAAATGAGTGGATTTCATTTGATGATATCTAGTGCTAGCACACTTGTGAACATTACGAAGGTGTTAGGGAGGTTCACCCATGAGGCGGGACTCATCCTTCGAAGTTTGGAGCTCCGAAATGAGGCTCGAATCAGCTCATTCCAGTGAGCAAACTGCTCAGTTCATGCGCACAAGGCAGTGAGCTTTCATGGCTTGAAACGTTTTCAAATCGACTCAACCGATCGATGTAAGTATTCCGCTATCTTCGTCGATGTATTTACACATTAATTTCATTGCTTGTTTGATCTTGGACCTTAATAAAAACCAACACGCAGTAATATGTTACTCGAGAATTTACTTGCTGGTTCGACCAGTACACCATCGTCAATAATAGTTGATAGAAACATAATACCTTCGATATTTGAGCTTCAAATGCAAGTTTGTCAGAATGATTTGCCACCTAGACGCATTGGGAAGGTTGTACGATAACCTGATCGCTATCTAGGAGTTAGAGAGGCACAAGTTCTTGCATCCAGTGATTGTGTAGATGATCCATTGACCTATCATATTGCAATGGATGATTTTGATAAAGAAGAATGACTCAAAGCCATGAACCTGGAGATGGAGTCGATGTACTCCAACTCAGTCTGGGAACTTATATACCAACCTAATGCGGTAAAACATGTAGGTTGTAAGTGGATCTATAAGAGAAAGAAGGGAGTAGATGGGAATGTACAGACCTTCAAGGCTAGGCTATTGGCCGAAGATTATACCTAGAAAGAGGGAGTTGACTATGAAGAGAATTTCTCGCCAGTAGCCATGCTCAAATCCATCCACATTCTTCTCTCTATTGCCTTATAATATGACTATGAGATTTGGAAAATAAACATCAAGACCGCATTCTTGAATGACAAACTTGATGAGTGTATCTATATAGTATAACCAAGAGGGTTTGTAGCCTAAGGTGAAGAGCAAAAAGTTTGCAAGCTGCAAAAGTCCATTTATGGACTTAAGTAAGCATCACAATCTTGGAACATAAGATTTGATACCATGATCAAGTCTTATAATTTTGAGACGAAAGTCGATGAGCCTTATGTATACAAGCGCGTTATTGACGGAAATGTAGTTTTTCTCATTTTGTACATCAATGATATTTTACTCATTGGGACTGATGTGAAAATATTATCAGACGTGAAATTATGGCTAGCTAATCAATTCCAAATGAAAGATTTGGGAGAGGCCAATTATGTACTTAGGATCCAGATTCTTGGGATCGCAAGAGACGACTGTTAGCTATGTCTCAGACATCCTATATCGATAAGATCATTGTGCGATTTACGATATAGAATTCCAAGAAAGGTAATTTTCCATACAGACATGGAATTATTTTGTCAAAGGAACAGTCTCCTAAGTCACCTCAATGAGTTGAAGAAATGAGACATATCTCATATGCCTCAGTAGTTGGTAGTCTCATGTATGCTATGTTATGCACAAGATCAAACACATGTTTTGCAGTGGGAGTAGTTAGTAGGTTTCAGTCTAACCCATGATTATATCATTTTGTGGCTGTGAAATATATTCTCAAGTATCTTAAGAGAGCGAGAAATTATATGCTTGTATATTCTAGTGAGGATATGATCCTCAAGGGATATACGGACTCTGAGTTTCAGACGGATGTCGATTCTAGGAAATCAATATCTAGATCAGTATTTATCATAGACGATGGGGCTATTGTGTGGTGGAGCATAAAGTAATCTTGTATTGTTGACTCCACCATGAAGGCTGAGCATGTAGCAGTTTGAGAAGCAGCTAAGGAAGTAGTCTGGCTTTGAAAATTTTTGGAAGATCTGGAAGTTATTCCAGATATGGATAAACGACTCACACTTTATTGCGATAATAATGGTACAATGGCGAATTCAAATGAACCAAGAAGGTACAAAAGGGGAAAGCATATAGAGAGAAAATATCATCTTATCAGGGCGATAGTGTAGAGAAAAGACGCTTCTGTCACGAAGATTGCATCCGCAGAGTACATGGCTGATCCGTTTACAAAGACCTTATCCACTAAAGTGTTTGAAATTCACCTAGAGGGTCTAGGATTACGTGATATGTCTCATTTTCTCTAGTGTAAGTGGGAGATTTTTGGGGTATATGTCTTAGAGCTTCATGTAATATAAACAGAATTATTTGTTAATAAATAAAAGATGCATTATTTATTTGTCAAATGTTTGAATCGCATATTGTAAATTATCTTTTTTTTTTACCTAGATTATTTATGTGTCTTCATACTTAGTGTATGAGTGTCATACACAAGAGGATTTAAGTCTGAAGTTAGTAATATAAAATAGTCCATAGATAGCGAACAAAGCGGTTATTTTATTTGTGGTTTATCTATAGGCGTAGTCCATTCTATAATTGTATGGCGACCTTGATCCAAGATCGTCTATGTGGTGACATGTGAATGAATGCACCTTATATGATATGATCATATAAGACTGGACCCGGATAAAAATAAATTTCTTATAATATCCGTTAAATAATGAAATTCATTTCAATCTACTAGATGGTCATATATGGATTGATCTGAATCTTGAGTGTACTGCAAACTCCAGAATGACAAGCTATGTCCTTTGATTTACAAAGGTGAGGTTATTGTAGCAATCCCGACCAATAACTACGTACTTGAGGGGGGCATGGTTTGGGGTGTAGCTGAGGATGTTTTACATAGACATGGAGTTCACTCATTCTTGCGAGAAGTAGATGACTATCTTTCTTAAGGGTTGATTCGGTACTTGAACGATTAGAGCGCTCAAGTCTTTCTATTGCGAATAAAAAGATTAATATTCATAATTGTTGTGAGTAAATCGGTTACTAGAGAATTAATGATACTTAAGGTAAAAAATATTAGAGGGGTATAACAGACATTATCACCCGGCTCTAATTATGAGATGCTCGTGAAGGACCAACCCGTATGTAATGACTATCGATGGACACTGACATAGTTCAGCTTATATTATTTATCTACATCAACGAGACTGCAACTTCGAGTTTTTAATGGAATAACGTGAAGTTAATAATTCGAAATTTTTAATTAAAGAGTTTCATTAATATTCCAGGATTATTGGAGCTCGGAATTGTAGGTCCATTTAGTCCCCGTGCTAGCTTAATATACTGTAGCAAATTAAATATAATTAGATAGTCCAATTATTTACTCTCACACATATATATATTATTAATGTGATTAATAATATTTTTGTCACACCTGTAACTTTATATTATATTTAATATTAGATTTTCATTAAATAAAAAACCTATTATAACAAAAATTATTATTATAATTTTATAAGAATCGTATTATAATAAGAAAATATATTATACTATCCTATTACAATTAAAAAAACATAATTAAATTATAAAATTAAATTAATAAATCTATTAAATAAGAACTATATTATAACAAGAAAATTTATTATATTATCTGATTAATTTTTGAATAATATCATAGATAATCCAACAAAGAATATATATATATATATATAAGTTAAACATTTTAAGCTTTCTAATAGTGTAACATGACACAAAATCTCTATAATTAACTTTTTTATTAAATATTATAATAAGAAGATATAGTATAATACTCTATTAAAATAAAAAAATATATGTGACTTCTAATCTCTATAATTATATTTTTATTATTAAATTAATAAAATTAAAATAATAAATTATTAAATAAAAAACATATTATACTATAAAAAATATAATTTCATATTAAAATAAGAAACCTAAATATTAGCCGCTCATAAAACCTAACAAATTTTTTAGATTTCAGGTCTATTATTATTTATTTTATTTTAAATTATTTTTATAAGTTTTTTTATTTAATGAATTATTAGGCTATCATATTAAAATAAAAAATAATATTAAATTATCTACAATTAACCTAATCTCTATAATTATTTTTTTATTAAATTATTAAATTAAAATAATAAATTATTAACTTAAGATACCTATTACAATATAAAAACATAATATACTATTATTAATTTAATTAATTAGTAAATATTTTAGTTTATTATTATTAATGTCACATCCCAGTTTCATAGGACATGATTAGCAGGAGACAACGCTACCATCTCTCGAGCCTCATGACTTACACGTGCACTACATGATTACTCATGACTTTGTAACACCCATAATCTCGAAGACTTGTACGTTATCAAAGGTCGAAGAGTATTATGTTATCGGAGGCATGATACAAGATGAAAATCATGTTCAAGCATGTACGTGCTCATGGAAGGACTTTTTGGATATTCGGTAAATTCCTCATAGTTTCGATATGGAATTCATTCCAAGATTAAATCCGGACAGCCCGTGATATTTGGGCCATAATAGTTTTTCATACGATCTCTAATTTTTATGAATTTTATATCATCAGAAAGTTAAGATCGAGACCTACAACTTTCGCGTTGGATAGTTTTTCAAATTTGAACCAGAAGCAGGTCAAAAATACAACTCAAAAATTCTGATGAATAGTATCCGATGACCAATCTACAAAATTCTCAAAGTTTCTAAATTCTCTCATTTTAAATCAATTTAAAAATAGCCCCTAGAAATAAAGGGAACACTATTCAAACATCCATAATATTTGAGAAAAGGAAGAAAAACGTGAGAGAATGAGGAGAGAAGAAGAATGAAGAAGGGGAAGTCATTTTCTCACCCAAACCCAAGAGGAAGCAAATGGAAGTTATTCCATAACAAGCTAGGAAGAAGAATGTCAAGCCTATATGACTTGAAATGTGAAGGAAATCAAGTGAAATGAGGTAAGAAAATCTTGATCCAAAACTTGGATTGTGAAATTTTGAGGATATGATGCCATGTTATAGTTATTGGCATGCTACAGAATGTATTTAAGTGATAAATAAATAAAGAAATTTATTGTATGATGAAATGCCCAAATTTTTGGAATCATAAGTTTTGAGCTAAAACAAGAATTATGAGATTAAATAGTTGTTTGGATAATGATATATTGGTATAGAATGTATGAAGTTAAGATTAATATAATGGCTTGTTTAATGGTTGTAGTGTAGAAGTGTTTGGAATGCATTTGGGCAAGTAATACATGGTGGAGTTATGTTAGGCCCTTGAAAATTGGCTCAGCGTCGCGACGCCCAGCACCCAACATTGCTACTCATATAAATCAAAGGCTCACTGCCTCGGGCCTGATTGGGGGAGCATCACGAAGCTCAACATTTGATGTCATGACGCATAACAAGCAAAGACTCTACCTCAGGTTTGATCAGGTGAGCGTCGCGATGCCAAACATAGCATACTCTCTACCTGGCTCGGCTAAAATGGGCGTCGCGAGACGCCTGATGTTAGACAAAATGACCCATAGCGTCACTATTTGTACAGATCACGGTGTTGTTGTACAAATTAACTATGTGACAAGGAAATTGCACTCTCATCATTTGTGATTAGATCACCATAAGTGTATAAATGAAGAGAGGTCCATATGATTAGTTCCTGGATTGAGATGATATGAGACAGTATCAGTCCATGAAGGATTAATCATTAAATATCCCTAGCCGGAGTATTATCGAGACAGGACATCGATAATGCGGAATAGGCTAGGATTGCACTTGTGCGCGTTGTGAGGGCACGACGTCATAGTTCTCATATATTTAAGTATTGGATACTTATGCAAGTGCGATAGGAGGTTGTGTTTCACCGATGGTACGGGAAACAGCTTCGCTCTGGATAGACCCCTCAGAATCCCATTGGTATTATGACTATGTGTCTATGGGAGGCCGAAATCAGGGTAGGTGTGTATGGTCTTAACCTGAGACTTACATCGCTAATACTTACGATAATCGATAGACTTTGGTCTTGGTGGTATAGGGCTTTAACCGGTTCTACGTACACCACTTCTGGGTTTATCAGAGAGTCGTAGTGTATTGGGTGTGATGTCAAGACGGAAATATCACTTCAGTCATATTGAATATGATGTCACGCAGGATACGGTATTAGTGCTCTTAAGTTTTGCGCAACCATCGGGATATTATGACTAGGTCATACATATCCGATTATAGAGACTAGTTACCAGACATCCGACATGTGCTTCGGACGGGGCAGACACTTATCCAGCCCCATCCCTAACACGTGAATATCCGATACTGGGCCGATATACACAATACTACGGTATACTACGCTTGATACAGATCTATATATTCCTGTAAGAATATTTCTGGAGAATTGGGTAGGCATGGCGCTTTGCTAGAAGCCAACCTTGTCTTGTAAATCGGTATAAACGTAGTACGAGGTACTTACGTGGTCGGATAATCCGACGACCGTATTTACTGCCAACATATCCGGAGATCTCATGGGTCGCTTCCTGAAGATTCACCGATGATGTATAACTTGCACTTAATTAATCTAGGATTAATTAGAAGAGAGAGAAAATTAATCTGGGATTAATCACAGAGATATTTTATCTGGGATAAAATATTAATTAAAGAGAGAGAACGATTAATTTGGAATTAATCGATAAAATAATATATTTGATATATTATTAGAAATTGGATTTCGACGCGGAATTAAAATTAGATTTTAATTCGGGCGAACGAATTAATTTAGAATTAATTCGTTAGCGACGTGAATAGTGATTTCGCTAGGCGTAATCATTTAATTACGACGCGACGGAAAATTCGTTAATTTGGAATTAGCGAACCCGAGCCGGGATTATTTGCGAGCGCATTCGCATTTCGAATTCGAGTGCGGCACGCAAGTCAAATCGTGCGTTAAATCGCTAGTCACATCAAGCGTCAAATCAAATGTCACTTTGAGTGATATGACATGTTGTCACTTGATTTGAGTGATTGATGTAGAAGTTGAAAAAGCAACTTTTGCTTTTTGCTTTTTGACTTTTACTTTTGGTAAATGATAAAGCTTTTTGTATTTGATTTTATTTGTGAAAATAAAATATATATATATAAGTAAAGCTTTAACTCTCTCTCTCCTATTATTCACGTTTTTTGTGAAACCCTTTCCCTCTCTTTTCATCTTCCTCATCTCACGGCTTGGAGCCATTTTTGCTCTCCAATTTTTGGTTTGACCGAATTTGTGAGAAGCAAAGGAAGAAGAGAAGTGCTAGCACACACACATGGGTTATATTATGGTGATAGGGAAACGAATTTATGAGCTTGGATTTGTTTTTGGAGCTTGAAGCTTGGAGCTTCAATGGTGGTTCATCAATGGCCGGTCATGGAGGAGACATAAACCACCAAAACCGAGCAGCCCACAGTCACCGAAGCTCACTGCCGAGCTTAACAAGGAGGAAGAAACGCATCTTGTTCTTTGCATCAAATCCAATCATTGTGAGTATATGATTCCGCCATTACTCCTTTGTGTATTCATGCGAATTTTGTGCTTGATTTCATGATTTTGGGACCTATATTAGAACTCAACAATGGTATCTTGAGCTATTATCAAGCATGAAAAAAGTTAGGGTTTATTTTGGGCAAAATCGATTTTGAGTTGTTTTGGTTAAATTGATTGTTTAAGCATGCTTGGATGATGTTTAATTGAGATTGTGCATGATCAATTTCATGAAATTGGATTGGATTCAATTTTCCCTAAATTTTGGGCATGATAAATTGGGTAAAATCAATTGAAGCATGATTTGGTTGAATTGGTTGATTAAGTATGCTTGTATGTTGATTAATTGAAGTTGTGCATGATCAATTTCAAGAAAATTGGATTGGATCAATTTTCCCCAATTCTTTACGTTGAACATGTAACTTGAAATTGGGTAAAATGTGTTTGAGCATGTTTTAATTAAATTGGATGTTTAAGTATGCTTAAAACATGTTTTATTGAGATTGTGTGTGATCAATTTCAAGAAAATTGGATTGGATCAATTTTCCCCAAATTGGAGGCATGGCCGAAAATTGTATAACCCTAATGTCTTGGTAATTTTGTTTTGTTTGATCATTGGATGACTTAAAACAATGGGTAATGTTGTTTTGATGTTCAATTGAATTGAATTTTGATTTGGAACAATTTTCCCTTATAAAGTGGGTTGACCGAATTCAATTGGACATGAAATTCATTGTGATTTTTTTGTTTTATTCATTGGATGAATTGAATTGATTTGGGAAATGATGATTGTGGATTCAATTGGATTGAAACCGAATCGGATTGAAAAACCCCTAATTGCCGAGACTTAAAGCATGTAATTGGTTTGATTTTGATAAATTGTGTTGGACACTATTTAATGTTAAAGTGCATGATTAATTAGGCTAATTGATGTTTTAGAAATGTTAATTGGGTAATTGATTGTGTATTACACTTAGGTTAATTAATTGTGAAATTTGGAATTTTGTAAGTTAATTAATTTGGGCTTGATTTTGGAAATTGGGCTTGTTAGGTTGTAATTGGGCTTTTGGGCTTTGTTGTAACAAAGTTGGGTTTAGGCAAAATTGGTTGGATCCAATTAGGCCCAAAACCGAATCCAAAAGGTCCAATTATGACTTAATGGACCTTAATTATTTAATTGGGCCTAATGGGCCAAAATTATTTAAAGGCTTATGGGGTAACTCCCGGATTGGATTTTGGTTGTTCGGTTTGACCCGAGTTGACCAAAAGTCCACGCCTTATAGAAATTAATTAAAAGCCCATTGGACTTTAATTAAATAAACATTAGATGTTAATCGGGCTTTGAGACCCGTTGCGATTAAATTTGGAATTTAAGTCGTAAAGGTCGTTAATAAAGGTGTAATATTTAATTTGGAATTAAATAGTGAATTAGAATTAAATGCGTATTAAATTGGATTTAATTATGTAGTTTAATTTAATTCAAGAATTCGTACTTTGAGTACTTATTCGCAAAACGAGTTTGACTCGAGCAAAAATCAAATCGTTGTTTGAACATTGGATGATCACTAATTATCAGATTAATTAATTGGATTTGATTGATTGATAACATGCTTGTATGAATACATGGTTGTGATGCATGAATAATGTATATCGGATGGATATTAGTCGGGTGGGCGATTTTGGAAATTGTAATAAATTTGATTTATTAATTGGACCTGCGTGTCCAGCCTTATCTCCTATTTCTTTGTATTCTCTTCTCACCTATTCCCCTCCATGTAAATGAGGTTTCTTTAGAAGTGTAGTGTAACGGGTAGAAGTAATTACATGTGCTAGCTTTGGAGAGAGAAAATGAGAGATTTGATCTAGGATCAATGTAAAGTATCCATCCGCATATCATTATTATTTTACATATGCGCTTTATTATGTGTTTAGAATGCATGTTTAAGGGTGTATGATGATGAGACCTTAACAAAGATAATTAAAATTGGTAGCCAATTTGCACGCGAAAAACCCTCGTTAAATATCAAGCGTTTATTTTCCTTCCATTGAGTGATTCTTACTCAAGATCCGAGATTGGCAGGGGTTGTTGGCCAAAGTCAAGCCCTTGTCCGTCGAAGATGTGTTTTAATCACGAGGCTTTGTTCCATATCGGTGTCGTGTCCAAGTTGTGGTTTGTTGGCCAAAGTCAAGACCACTTCTTGTCCATTGACATTGATTACGAAGCTTCCATGTCAATGGGTCCGCGCTTGACTGGGATCACTAGGTTTGTTGTGCCAAAGCCAAGGCCTAGTTGATTCAGAGGAAAAAGGTTGATGTATAGGCATATATAAGATATATGTTTGGGACTTGGATGTCCACCTACTGGATCTAGGAGTTGGATGAGATCCAATTGATCTTAGAGATCTACCTAGTTAATTATCATACAATTTGTTGGCCAAAGTCAAGATTGTGTGATATTTAACGGGATCCTAGCCCACTAGGAAACACGGTTTCCCGAGTACTCGACAGAGGGTTAGAGGCTCGACGAAAAATAGTGGGAGGTAAGAATTGAATTTGCAATACTCGTTCAATTACTCGCCATACGCGCTCATTTAAATTATTTCGTCATTAGATTAAATGTTAGTTGGACTAATATTTAAATTGTTGTTTTAATAAACAGTTGGACTGTATTATACTTGATTATATATAATTGGATTATATTAATCAATATATTTGAATTAATTAATTTCAGTTTACAGTTGATTTTATAATTGGATTATAGTAATCAATGTAATTGAGGTTAATTAATTTGGATTATATTTGATTATATAGTTGGACTATTATAATCATTATAATATGTATAGTACCACTAATCGTTGATTAAATAGTTGGACTATTGTAATCAAGATAAAATTGAAAAGTTGGATATTTAAAATATAATCTGGGATTAAATATTTTAAATGATTTAATTTTCAAATTGGGAATAAATAATAGGTTACTTTATTTGATAAAATAACTTATTATACCTTAAGCCCAAAATTAAGCAAAATAAGTAGAGCATAAAATCTTTGGAAGATTTATGTGATGATGACTTTAATGCTTAATTTAATATACTTGTCATAAATCTAATTTTAGATTTAAGAAGTATTAAAATTGCAATTTATAATTCTTGGAGAATTAATTGACTATTCTAGAGGAGATAAAGTCAAAGTTTGCAATTGGGCATGTAGCACGAGGTGCACATCGTTTCGATATTCTAAAGAACCCAAGGCTTGGCCTAAGGTTTCTGAAATATTGAAAGGATAATTGACATATCCCAAAGTGACTACCATTTGGATATGGCAGACACGAAGGAATTAAAGAAAGGGCGAGGCTCTAACTTTAAAAATATTTGTCTTAGTTATGTTCACAGCTAGTATTGAAATTAGATTTTAAATACTTAGTGTGGTACATAAAATATATGTATTGATGTTCAGAATCTGCTTTGAGCAGGATACTGACTTCAAGCTGAGATTGCTCTGCGAATCGGAAACGGGACGAAAGTCGCTGTTTCGACCGTAGATACCTAAGTTTAGGAACTACCCTTGGGTATATACTTAAATTAGGAACTGTTATAATGTAACTAGTTTGACTAGAGACATTATCTCTATATCAGTGTTTAATCCGTTGCGGATAAAACCTTTATATTATAGAACACTAAGTGTTTTATTATATAAAGATGATACTGAGATAAATACATTAGATGTAAATAACAGAATTTATATTTTGAATATAAATAAAATCTCAAACATATAAAATGACAAATAAATAGCTCAAATTGATTTGATCAATAGAGACTTATTTGTGGCATTGTTGTCTAGGACACAATTTAACGAGACTCGTATATCCACACTTTTGAAGAGTGGGTACTAGGACTGATTTGACTATTCAAATAAAGTCTACGAATCTAGTTTATTAGGTAAAGTACCTAAAATACTATTTACTTGGTAATAGTAAAAGGGCCACCGATCTGTTAGCCCTATTCATGGTGAAGTAAGTGGGCCCATATCTAGCTAGGCTAGATGTGAACATGAATATTTGGTGACCTTAACGGATGTGACATCACGTTATGGTTATGTGTTTCTTTTGAAGAACACAAATCAGAAACTTTTAGAGTTTCGACACGAAATAGACAAACAGATCGGCTATAGTATTATACCGCCACGGTAAGACCGTAATGAAAATACTTAAGCAGTAAGTTTCATATGTACTTGAAAGAGTATAGTATTCTTTCAAATGAGGACTCCTCCCGGAACACGTCAAAGTGACGGTGTGTCCGAACGGATTAACCGAATCATGTTAGACATGATAAGATTAATCATGAGTCGCTCTGAGCTACCATTTCCTTCAACGGATAAGTTTTAACAGTGCAATAACTTATTTAGAATAAGGTTCCATATAAATCTGTTTGACAGATGTCATATAGGATATGACAGGGAAGAAACAAGGTTTCTCATTCCTGATAATTTGGGTATGCCAGGCATAACGTTTGGATGATACCAAACTAAGGACCCAAATTGGATAAGTGCCAATATAGGTTATCCTAAGGGAAACCATAAGTATAGTACTTATAAATCTCACATGAGAACAATGTGATTGTTGCTCACCATGCGGTTTTTCCTGAGAGGAATACCGATATGCAGTGGTCAGTGGGAGGATAGTGATACTCGATGAAAATCGGAGTAATACTGTTCAAGGCACGAAGTCCGTAATGGAACACAAATAGTTCATCAATGATGAATCTGTACCATTAATCTTCGAATACACAAGCTGAGTAGATCGATAGAGTCAGAAAAGACCTAGGGTATGGGTTTCTGATCTAACCTCATAAAGATGTCAATCTTATGAAGGTATATCCACCGACTACGTTTTGAGGATGATACGAGGTATCGACTCCCTATTATGGCAAAGTGCCATGAATCCGAAATGGATTCCATGTATAACAACTATTGGATACTAGTTGTTGTACCACAAGGCATTGTGCCTATTGGTACATTAAACGTCTTCAAGGAAGACATACATGGAAGGCAACATACCAACGTACAAAGCTGGGCTTTTGACGGAAAGGTATCGTTATCAACATTGTGTTAATAACGGTTCAACCTTTTACCTGTTGCCATGGTAAATCCATTTTGAAGATGCTTGTTGATAACTGCATATTTCATTTATGAAATGTGTCAGTTGCAGATCAAAATCGCTTTCCTGAAAAGGAAACCTTTTGGAGGATGCTTACAACATCCTGACGATTTTGTATAACCGACAAACAAGGTTTGCAGGTTATTCGATCCATGTTTGGATTGAAGCAAGCAAGGTTCTTGGAACTGACGTTTTGAAATAATCATAATGGTTTATGATTTGACTCAAAACGAAATAATTCTTGTGTATATAAGGAGGTTAGTGGGAAGGCACTGACAATGAAATTCCCATAAAGCAATTGATGAAAGCTTGGCTTTCATAGAAATTCTCCGTAGAATTCTGGGGAGTAACAACCTTTATTCAAGGAATAAAGATCTACAGGGATAGATTTGGAGTTGTTAACACTCTCTGGAAATTGTACATTTAAAATGTACTTGTATTGGTGTCTCATACGCTTCGAGCATATGGAGTCACAATCGGGTCAATCCAAGTGATAGTCACTGGATTGAAGATTAAGAACATCTGTTAGTATCTGAGAGAACTAAAGATGTTGTCTTAAACTATGGAGATGGAGAACTTGAAGTGACTAGGATCACTGCTGCAAGTTTCCAAACCGGTAAATACTGCGGTACTATAAAAGTTTGAACACTGGGACAGTGAGCTGGAAATATTCCGAGCAAGATAACTGTTGCCGAATTAACAACAAATGCGGATTATTGCTGCAGCTGAGGCAGCAATAGAAGCCATTTGGATCGATAATAAATCTAATTAAATTAGATATAGTTCTTTTAGCAGCTGAGCTAGGCGTCAGCACAGGCTAAGGAATTAAAGGTCTCATCGACGATCCAGATATATACTTCTATATATTCATCTGTTCGTTCGATCATACATCGTGGCGATGTGATGATCGTATAAATCGCGTCAGAAGATAATTACGCAAATCCGCTGACGAAAACCTTTCCTCAGCAATTTGAGCGAACCGTACATAGTTCGGGTGTTAGACACTCGAGTGACTGGCTATGTGCCAAGTGGGAGATTGTTGGACAAAATGACCCATAGCGTCACTATTTGTACAGATCACGGTGTTGTTGTACAAATTAACTATGTGACAAGGAAATTGCACTCTCATCATTTGTGATTAGATCACCATAAGTGTATAAATGAAGAGAGGTCCATATGAAGTTCCTGGATTGAGATGATATGAGACAGTATCAGTCCACGAAGGATTAATCATTAAATATCCCTAGCCGGAGTATTATCGAGACAGGACATCGATAATGCGGAATAGGCTAGTATTGCACTTGTGCGCGTTGTGAGGGCACAACGGCATAGTTCTCATATATTTAAGTATTGGATACTTATGCAAGTGCGATAGGAGGTTGTGTTTCACCGATGGTACGGGAAACAGCTTCGCTCTGGATAGACCCCTCGGAATCCCATTGGTATTATGACTATGTGTCTATGGGAGGCCGAAATCAGGGTAGGTGTGTATGGTCTTAACCTGAGACTTACATCGCTAATACTTACGATAATCGATAGACTTTGGTCTTGGTGGTACAGGGCTTTAACCGGTTCTGCGTACACCACTTCTGGGTTTATCAGAGAGTCGTAGTGTATTGGGTGTGATGTCAAGACGGAAGTATCACTTCAGTCATATTGGAGATGATGTCACGCAGGATACGGTATTAGTGCTCTTAAGTGTTGCGCAACCATCGGGATATTATGACTAGGTCATGTATATCCGATTATAGAGACTAGTTACCAGACATCCGACATGTGCTTCGGACGGGGCAGACACTTATCCAGCCCCAGCCCTAGCACGTGACTATCCGATACTGGGCCGATATACACAATACTACGGTATACTACGCTTGATACAGATCTATATATTCCTGTAAGAATATTTCTGGAGAATTGGGTAGGCATGGCGCTTTGCTAGAAGCCAACCTTGTCTTGTAAATCGGTATAAACGTAGTACGAGGTACTTACGTGTTCGGATAATCCGACGACCGTATTACTGCCAACATATCCGGAGATCTCATGGGTCGCTTCCTGAAGATTCACCGATGATGTATAACTCGCACTTAATTAATCTAGGATTAATTAGAAGAGAGAGAAAATTAATCTGGGATTAATTGCGGAGATATTTTATCTGGGATAAAATATTAATTAAAGAGAGAGAACGATTAATTTGGAATTAATCGATAAAATAATATATTTGATATATTATTAGAAATTGGATTTCGACGCGGAATTAAAATTAGATTTTAATTCGGGCGAACGAATTAATTTAGAATTAATTCGTTAGCGACGTGAATAGTGATTTCGCTAGGCGTAATCATTTAATTACGACGCGACGGAAAATTCGTTAATTTGGAATTAGCGAACCCGAGCCCGAGATTATTTGCGAGCGCATTCGCATTTCGAATTCGAGTGCGGCACGCAAGTCAATCAAGCGTCAAATCGCTAGTCACATCAGCGTCAAATCAAATGTCACTTTGAGTGATGTGACATGTTGTCACTTGATTTGAGTGATTGATGTAGAAGTTGAAAAATTAACTTTTGCTTTTTGCTTTTTGACTTTTACTTTTGGTAAATGAATAAAGCTTTTGGTATTTGAATTTTATTTGTGAAAATAAAATATATATATATAAGTAAAGCTTTAACTCTCTCTCTCCTATTATTCACGTTTTTTGTGAAACCCTTTCCCTCTCTTTTCATCTTCCTCATCTCACGGCTTGGAGCCATTTTTGCTCTCCAATTTTTGGTTTGACCGAATTTGTGAGAAGCAAAGGAAGAAGAGAAGTGCTAGCACACACACATGGGTTATATTATGGTGATAGGGAAACGAATTTATGAGCTTGGATTTGTTTTTGGAGCTTGAAGCTTGGAGCTTCAATGGTGGTTCATCAATGGCCGGTCATGGAGGAGACATAAACCACCAAAACCGAGCAGCCCACAGTCACCGAAGCTCACTGCCGAGCTTAACAAGGAGGAAGAAACGCATCTTGTTCTTTGCATCAAATCCAATCATTGTGAGTATAGTATATGATTCCGCCATTACTCCTTTGTGTATTCATGCGAATTTTGTGCTTGATTTCATGATTTTGGGACCTATATTAGAACTCAACAATGGTATCTTGAGCTATTATCAAGCATGAAAAAAGTTAGGGTTTATTTTGGGCAAAATCGATTTTGAGTTGTTTTGGTTAAATTGATTGTTTAAGCATGCTTGGATGATGTTTAATTGAGATTGTGCATGATCAATTTCATGAAATTGGATTGGATTCAATTTTCCCTAAATTTTGGGCATGATAAATTGGGTAAAATCAATTGAAGCATGATTTGGTTGAATTGGTGATTAAGTTGCTTGTTGTATGTGATTAATTGAAGTTGTGCATGATCAATTTCAAGAAAATTGGATTGGATCAATTTTCCCCAATTCTTTACGTTGAACATGTAACTGAAATTGGGTAAAATGTGTTTGAGCATGTTTTAATTAAATTGGATGTTTAAGTATGCTTAAAACATGTTTTATTGAGATTGTGTGTGATCAATTTCAAGAAAATTGGATTGGATCAATTTTCCCCAAATTGGAGGCATGGCCGAAAATTGTATAACCCTAATGTCTTGGTAATTTTGTTTTGTTTGATCATTGGATGACTTAAAACAATTGGGTAATGTTGTTTTGATGTTCAATTGAATTGAATTTTGATTTGGAACAATTTTCCCTTTATAAAGTGGGTTGACCGAATTCAATTGGACATGAAATTCATTGTGATTTTTTTGTTTTAATTCATTGGATGAATTGAATTGATTTGGGAAATGATGATTGTGGATTCAATTGGATTGAAACCGAATCGGATTGAAAAACCCCTAATTGCCGAGACTTAAAGCATGTAAATTGGGTTTGATTTTGATAAATTGTGTTGGACACTATTTAATGTTAAAGTGCATGATTAATTAGGCTAATTGATGTTTTAGAAATGTTAATTGGGTAATTGATTGTGTATTACACTTAGGTTAATTAATTGTGAAATTTGGAATTTTGTAAGTTAATTAATTTGGGCTTGATTTTGGAAATTGGGCTTGTTAGGTTGTAATTGGGCTTTTGGGCTTTGTTGTAACAAAGTTGGGTTTAGGCAAAATTGGTTGGATCAAATTAGGCCAAAACCGAATCCAAAAGGTCCAATTATGACTTAATGGACCTTAATTATTTAATTGGGCCTAATGGGCCAAAATAATTTAAAGGCTTATGGGGTAACTCCCGGATTGGATTTTGGTTGTTCGGTTTGACCCGAGTTGACCAAAAGTCCACGCCTTATAGAAATTAATTAAAATCCCATTGGACTTTAATTAAATAAACATTAGATGTTAATCGGGCTTTGAGACCCGTTGCGATTAAATTTGGAATTTAAGTCGTAAAGGTTCGTTAATAAAGGTGTAATATTTAATTTGGAATTAAATAGTGAATTAGAATTAAATGCGTATTAAATTGGATTTAATTATGTAGTTTAATTTAATTCAAGAATTCGTACTTTGAGTACTTATTCGCAAAACGAGTTTGACTCGAGCAAAAATCAAATCGTTGTTTGAACATTGGATGATCACTAATTATCAGATTAATTAATTGGATTTGATTGATTGATAACATGCTTGTATGAATACATGGTTGTGATGCATGAATAATGTATATCGGATGGATATTAGTCGGGTGGGACAATTTTGGAAATTGTAATAAATTTGATTTATTAATTGGACCTGCGTGTCTAGCCTTATCTCCTATTTTTTGTATTATCTTCTCACCTATTCCCCTCCATGTAAATGAGGTTTCTTTAGAAGTGTAGTGTAACGGGTAGAAGTAATACATGTGCTAGCTTTGGAGAGAGAAAATGAGAGATTTGATCTAGGATCAATGTAAAGTATCCATCCGCATATCATTATTATTTTACATATGCGCTTTATTATGTGTTTAGAATGCATGTTTAAGGGTGTATGATGATGAGACCTTACAAAGATATTAAATTGGTAGCCAATTTGCACGAAAAAACCCTCGTTAAATATCAAGCGTTTATTTTCCTTCCATTGAGTGATTCTTACTCAAGATCTGAGATTGGCAGGGGTTGTTGTCCAAAGTCAAGCCCTTGTCCATCGAAGATGTGTTTTAATCACGAGGCTTTGTTCCATATCGGTGTCGTGTCCAAGTTGTGGTTTGTTGGCCAAAGTCAAGACCACTTCTTGTCCATTGACATTGATTACAAAGCTTCCATGTCAATGGGTCCGCGCTTGACTGGGATCACTAGGTTTGTTGTGCCAAAGCCATGGCCTAGTTGATTCAGAGGAAAAAGGTGTGGGTATACATTCGATGTATAGGCATATATAAGATATATGTTTGGGACTTGGATGTCCACCTACTGGATCTAGGAGTTGGATGAGATCCAATTGATCTTCGAGATCTACCTAGTTAATTATCATACAATTTGTTGGCCAAAGTCAAGATTGTGTGATATTTAACGGGATCCTAGCCCACTAGGAAACACAGTTTCCCGAGTACTCGACAGAGGGTTAGAGGCTCGATGAAAAATAGTGGGAGGTAAGAATTGAATTTGCAATACTCGTTCAATTACTCGCCATACGCGCTCATTTAAATTATTTCGTCATTAGATTAAATGTTAGTTGGACTAATATTTAAATTGTTGTTTTAATAAACAGTTGGACTGTATTATACTTGATTATATATAATTGGATTATATTAATCAATATATTTGAATTAATTAATTTCAGTTTACAGTTGATTTTATAATTGGATTATAGTAATCAATGTAATTGAGGTTAATTAATTTGGATTATATTTGATTATATAGTTGGACTATTATAATCATTATAATATGTATAGTACCACTAATCGTTGATTAAATAGTTGGACTATTGTAATCAAGATAAAATTGAAAAGTTGAATATTTAAAATATAATATGGGATTGAAATATTTTAAAAGATTTAATTTTGAAATTGGGAATAAATAATAGGTTACTTTATTTGATAAAATAACTTATTATACCTTAAGCCCAAAATTAAGCAAAATAAGTAGAGCATAAAATCTTTGGAAGATTTATGTGATGATGACTTTAATGCTTAATTTAATATACTTGTCATAAATCTAATTTTAGATTTAAGAAGTATTAAAATTGCAATTTATAATTCTTGGAGAATTAATTGACTATTCTAGAGTAGATAAAGTCAAAGTTTGCAATTGGGCATGTAGCACGAGGTGCACATCGTTTCGATATCCAAAGAACTCAAGGCTTGGCCTAAGGTTTCTGAAATATTGAAAGGATAATTGACATATCCCAAAGTGACTACCATTTGGATATGGCAGACACGAAGGAATTAAAGAAAGGGCGAGCTCTAACTTTAAAAATATTTGTCTTAGTTATGTTCACAGCTAGTATTGAAATTAGATTTTAAATACTTAGTGTGGTACATAAAATATATGTATTGATGTTCAGAATCTGCTTTGAGCAGGATACTGACTTCAAGCTGAGATTGCTCTGCGAATCGGAAACGGGACGAAAGTCGCTGTTTCGACCGTAGATACCTAAGTTTAGGAACTACCTTTGGGTATATACTTAAATTAGGAACTGTTATAATGTAACTAGTTTGACTAGAGACATTATCTCTATATCAGTGTTTAATCCGTTGCGGATAAAACCTTTATATTATAGAACACTAAGTGTTTTATTATATAAAGTTGATACTGAGATAAATACATTATATGTAAATAACAGAATTTATATTTTGAATAAAATAAAGTCTCAAACATATAAAATGACAAATAAATAGCTCAAATTGATTTGATCAATAGAGACTTATTTGTGGCATTGTTGTCTAGGACACAATTTAACGAGACTCGTATATCCACACTTTTGAAGAGTGGGTACTAGGACTGATTTGACTATTCAAATAAAGTCTACGAATCTAGTTTATTAGGTAAAGTACCTAAAATACTATTTACTTGGTAATAGTAAAAGGGCCACCGATCTGTTAGCCCTATTCATGGTGAAGTAAGTGGGCCCATGTCTAGCTAGGTTAGATGTAGATATGAATATTTCGTGACCTTAACGGATGTGGCATCACGTTATGGTTATGTGTTTCTTTTGAATGAAGAACACAAATCAGAAACTTTTAGAGTTTCGACATGAAATAGACAAACAGATCGGCTATAGTATTATACCGCCACGGTAAGACCGTAGTGAAAATACTTAAGCAGTAAGTTTCATATGTACTTGAAAGAGTATAGTATTCTTTCAAATGAGGACTCCTCCCGGAACACGTCAAAGTGACGGTGTGTCGAACGGATTAACCGAATCATGTTAGACATGATAAGCTAATCAAGAGTCGCTCTGAGCTACCATTTCCTTCAACGGATAAGTTTTAACAGTGCAATAACTTATTTAGAATAAAGTTCCATATAAATCTGTTTGACAGATGTCATATAGGATATGAATAGGGAAGAAAACAGGTTTCTCATTCCTGATAATTTGGGTATGCCAGGCATAACGTTTGGATGATACCAAACTAAGGACCCAAATTGGATAAGTGCCAATATGGTTATCCTAAGGGAAACCATAAGTATAGTACTTATAAATCTCACATGAGAACAATGTGATTGTTGCTCACCATGCGGTTTTTCCTGAGAGGAATACCGATATGCAGTGGTCAGTGGGAGGATAGTGATACTCGATGAAATCAGAGTAATACTGTTCTAGGCACGAAGTCCGTAATGGAACACAAATAGTTCATCAATGATGAATCTGTACCATTAATCTTCGAATACACAAGAACTGAGTAGATCGGATAGAGTCAGAAAATGACCTAGGGTATGGGTTTCTGATCTAACCTCATAAAGATGTCAATCTTATGAAGGTATATCCACCGACTACGTTTTGAGGAGGAAGTGATACGAGCTATCGACTCCCTATTATGGCAAAGTGCCATGAATCCGAAATGGATTCCATGTATAACAACTATTGGATACTAGTTGTTGTACCACAAGGCATTGTGCCTATTGGTACATTAAACGTCTTCAAGGAAGACATACATGGAAGGCAACATACCAACGTACAAAGCTGGGCTTTTGACGGAAAGGTATCGTTATCAACATTGTGTTAATAACGGTTCAACCTTTTACCTGTTGCCATGGTAAATCCATTTTGAAGATGCTTGTTGATAACTGCATATTTCATTTATGAAATGTGTCAGTTGCAAATCAAAATCGCTTTCCTGAAAAGGAAACCTTTTGGAGGATGCTTACAACATCCTGACGATTTTGTATAACCGACAAACAAGGTTTGCAGGTTATTCGATCCATGTTTGGATTGAAGCAAGCATAGGTTCTTGGAACTGTGTTTTGATGAATAATCATAATGGTTATGATTTGACTCAAAACGAAATAATTCTTGTGTATATAAGGAGGTTAGTGGGAAGGCACTGACAATGAAATTCCCATATCGCAATGATGAAAGCTTGGCTTTCATAGAAATTCTCCGTAGAATTCTTGGGGAGTAACAACCTTTATTCAAGGAATAAAGATCTACAGGGATAGATTTGGAGTTGTTAACACTCTCTGGAAATTGTACATTTAAAATGTACTTGTATTGGTGTCTCATACGCTTCGAGCATATGGAGTCACAATCGGGTCAATCCAAGTGATAGTCACTGGATTGAAGATTAAGAACATCTGTTAGTATCTGAGAGAACTAAAGATGTTGTCTTAAACTATGGAGATGGAGAACTTGAAGTGACTAGGATCACTGCTGCAAGTTTCCAAACCGGTAAATACTGCGGTACTATAAAAGTTTGAACACTAGGACAGTGAGCTGGAAATATTCCGAGCAAGATAACTGTTGCCGAATTAACAACAAATGCGGATTATTGCTGCAGCTGAGGCAGCAATAGAAGCCATTTGGATCGATAATAAATCTAATTAAATTAGATATAGTTCTTTTAGCAGTTGAGCTAGGCGTCAGCACAGGCTAAGGAATTAAAGGTCTCATCGACGATCCAGATATATACTTCTATATCATCTGATTCGTTCGGATCATACATCGTGGCGATGTGATGATCGTATAATCGCGTCAGAAGATAATTACGCAAATCCGCTGACGAAAACCTTTCCTCAGCAATTTGAGCGAACCGTACATAGTTCGGGGTGTTTGACACTCGAGTGACTGGCTATGTGCCAAGTGGGAGATTGTTGGACAAAATGACCCATAGCGTCACTATTTGTACAGATCACGGTGTTGTTGTACAAATTAACTATGTGACAAGGAAATTGCACTCTCATCATTTGTGATTAGATCACCATAGTGTATAAATGAAGAGAGGTCCATATGATTAGTTCCTGGATTGAGATGATATGAGACAGTATCAGTCCACGAAGGATTAATCATTAAATATCCCTAGCCGGAGTATTATCGAGACAGGACATCGATAATGCGGAATAGGCTAGTATTGCACTTGTAGCGTTGTGAGGGCACGACGGCATAGTTCTCATATATTTAAGTATTGGATACTTATGCAAGTGCGATAGGAGGTGTGTTCACCGATGGTACGGGAAACAGCTTCGCTCTGGATAGACCCCTCAGAATCCCATTGGATTATGACTATGTGTTTATGGGAGGCCGAAATCAGGGTAGGTGTGTATGGTTTACCTGAGATAATCCTAACATCGATCGATGGAACTTTGGATAATGATAGGGTTCTTTGGTCTTGGTCTGTAGGGTTTACCGGTTTACGTACACCACTTCTGGGTTTATCAGAGAGTCGTAGTGTATTGGGTGTGAAGTTGACGGAATCACTCAGTCATGTTGCAGATGATGTCACGCAGGATCGTATTACGTGCTCTTGAAGTGCGCGCAAACCATCGGGATATTATGATGATAGGTACATATCCGATTACAGACCAGACTAGACCGTGAGTTCTTCGTGGCCGGACATGTGGCCGGGCCCTCCAGCCCTACCAGCCGTGCGACTGACTCCGATACTACGGGCCGATATACACAATACTACGGTATACTACGCTTGATACAGATTATATATTCCTGTAAGAATATTTCTGGAGAATTGGGTAGGCATGGCGCTTTGCTAGAAGCCAACCTTGTCTTGTAAATCGGTATAAACGTAGTACGAGAGGTACTTACGTGTTCGGATAATCCGACGACCGTATTTACTGCCAACATATCCGGAGATCTCATGGGTCGCTTCCTGAAGATTTACCGATGATGTATAACTCGCACTTAATTAATCTAGGATTAATTAGAAGAGAGAGAAAATTAATCTGGGATTAATCACAGAGATATTTTATCTGGGATAAAATATTAATTAAAGAGAGAGAACGATTAATTGGAATTAATCGATATAAAATAATATTTTATATATTATTAGAATTGGATTTCGAAGCGGAATTAAAATTAGATTTTAATTCGGGCGAACGAATTAATTTAGAATTAATTCGTTAGCGACGTGAATATGTGATTTCGCTAGGCGTAATCATTTAATTACGACGCGACGGAAAATTCGTTATTTGGAATTAGCGAACCCGAGCCCGGATTATTTGAGAGCGCATTCGCATTTCGAATTCGAGTGCGGCACGCAAGTCAAATCTTCGTCAAATCGCTAGTCACATCAAGCGTCAATCAAATGTCACTTTGAGTGATATGAAATTGTTGCACTGTTGATTTGAGTGATTGATGTAGAAGTTGAAAAATTAACTTTTGCTTTTTGCTTTTTGACTTTCTTTTGGTAAATGATACAGCTTTTGTATTTGATTATTTGTGGAAAATAAAATATATAAATAGTAAAGTTTAACTCTCTCTCTCCTATTATTCACGGTTTTTGTGAAACCCTTTCCCTCTTTTCATCTTCCTCATCTCACGGCTTGGAGCCATTTTTGTTCTCCAATTTTTGGTTTGACCGAATTTGTGAGAAGCAAGGAAGAAGAGAAGTGCTAGCACACACCATGGGTTATATTATGGTGATAGGGAAACGAATTTATGAGCTTGGATTTGTTTTTGGAGCTTGAAGCTTGGAGCTTCAATGGTGGTTCATCAATGGCCGGTCATGGAGGAGACATAAACCACCAAAACCGAGCAGCCCACAGTCACAGAAGCTCACTGCCGAGCTTAACAAGGAGGAAGAAACGCATCTTGTTCTTTGCATCAAATCCAATCATTGTGAGTATATGATTCCGCCCTTACTCCTTTGTGTATTCATGCGAATTTTGTGCTTGATTTCATGATTTTGGGACCTATATTAGAACTCAACACCTGACAGGCGTCGCGACGCTATACAAGAAAAGTTTAATAACATTTCAATTTCAACCTAGGATGTTAAGGACCACCCTAAAAGTTTCATATTAAGGCACATACACGCGATATGACAAATCGCAAGCATAATACATCATGTGGTATTGATGGATTAGTGGAATTGAGAAGTTTAGTCTAACCTAGAAACATGTTTCATACCTTATATTCTATGAGTTTCTCGATTATAGATCATCGCAGGAACTACAACATTCTTCGATGAAGCGAAGTAATATTAGCCAGGTCCTAAAATCTGTGAGTGGACTCTTTTCTCAAGTTGTGTTTACATATATGTTTTTGAATTGAAACTCACTTTTAAATGTTTTAGGGTGTTAGCCAAGTTGTTTACAATTATTTTATGATCGAAAATGTTTTTAGAAAGATTGAATTGAAAGTATGAGTTTTATGATTTTCGAGGTATAATGGATAAACCCACCTCAGTTGTAACTTGGTACCGATATGGAATTGACTGTTACGGATATCATGTGCACACGTAGTTTCGGACTAGGGATGACAGATGTCCCTAGATCCCAGATTCAGAGTCTGGAAGGTAGCATAGATCTGCACCCCGGCTCCAGATTTATGGCTTGGGGGATGACGATACATAACTCCCTAAGATCACAAGATTTCAGGGTTAGGGGGATAGTGATACGTAACGTCCATAGACCCTAGATTTAGGGACAAGATACTAGCATGCATGAGAGACAACGATGCGTAACGCCCTAATGTCATGGATTTTCACACTTGGCTCTAGTTTAGTGGCTTTGGGGACAGTGATACGTAAGTGTAGGCACTGCATTTTTACACATAAGTCCCTATGATGAGTCTCATTTTGGAGACACTACCTTTTAAGTCACGGAGGTCACGGGAAACGGACATCGGAATGGGAATTCAGAATAAACAAGGTTCACTGTTTTCGTTTGTGCTGCGTTCGTGTTTACGTTCGAACGTCAAACGGATTGCGGGCGTTCGTGCCGCGTTCGAGGAAGCGTTCGAACGGTGTCGGTAATTCTGGTTTTGCTGCTAGCCTCACATCCAGCCCAATTAGCCCCCCAAAGCCCATAAAAACAATCACAATTTAAATAAATAAATATTAATTAAAACATTAACTAAATAAGATAATAATTAAATTAATTAAATAATTAAATAAAACATATACCAAACATAAAATAAACAATTACCAACTTAAACTAAAATCATGCCTAAATTAAACAAATCACATACTAAATCAAAATATAATCATGCCTAATTAAAATCAATCAACCAATTATATTCCCAATCTAATAAGATTATTCCAAACTTAAAATATTGTATTCCTAAACCAAGCCAATCAAATATTCAACCTTCCCTATCTAGCCAAGATTTGTCCCCCCTCAATCTTTGACTTCCCTTAACCAAACCAAATCAAATCCCTCTTTAATTAGCCAAATCTCTTTCCTTGTCAAGCCCAACCCTTTGCCTATAAAAAGAACCCTTCACCAACCTTCTCAAGACTAGTTTTTAGTTTTGTAGTTTTTAGACCTTAGTTTTGTAGTTTCTAGACCCTAGTCCCTAGTAGCTAGTCCCTAGCTCATACACAACACACAAGAAAATTACAGGAAGAAGACACCCAAAAAAAAGAGTAAGCAAAAGATAAAGAGGAGACGGCAGCGAAACCACAAGGAAACGGTAGCAAAACGGACTCAAAACAGTAAGACAACGAACGAGAACAGTGAACCAGTGAACCGGGAGAGTTGCGGAGCATCCACCCTTCCGACGATCGTGTACCGTACATCCGAGAGGTGATTTAAAAGGTTAGACCTGAGGGTATCTTTCACACTTATTCTTATTTAATTTCTGGTCATTTACTTTGATTATATTTTCAATACTTGCGGCATTTGTTGTGTGTATGATGTGTTGTGTGGTATTGGATGAATGGAAGAGTGTTGTCTCTTGTGGTATATAGGATGGAAACCCAGACGTAAATTCCGTAGCCGAATCCGAATGGACGGTAGTGCGGTCTGTACATGGGACACAACTCCACGTACCACTTGAGTAAACGGCACCTTCTCTTGTGTGGCGTTGCTTTGGTTTATTTAGTTCTTGTCATTTAAATTCTGTATGTTGCTTATTCCCGTATGATATGATCGAGTGCATGGGCTTAGCAAGTGCGATGAAAGGTTCCCTAATTGGAGGGGTTAAAATCCTTCACCACGACGCTTTGCCGCACCGATTGATGTGTGTTCGGTTGAATGCGAGATACGTTCAATCGAGCATACCTAGTTTGATATGATTGTCTTTATGTTTGTATGCATGATGTGATGTGACGCGCATGGGCTTAGTATGTTGGTCTAAAGGTCCTCTCTTTGAGAGATCAAGAGCCCCAAAGGCCACCTTTACGGCAGTACTTCGCCGCGCCCCTTTATTTTGTTGTTTATGTATTGCGTCCCATTTCATGCATCAGGTCTGTTCCCGTTCGAACGCGTTTACGAACGCAACTCGAACGCGCATGCATTTTTGCCTTATCATGCATCAGGTCTCATTTCCGTTCGAACGCGTTCACGAACGCCATACGAACGTGAGCATTCTGTTTCATTTCCGTTCGAACGCGTTATCAAACGCCATACGAACGCGAGCATTCTGTTTCATTTTCGTTCGAACGCGTTTACGAACGCTACTCGAACGTGAGCATTCTGTTTCATTTTCGTTCGAACGCGTTTACGAACGCTACACGAACGCGCACACACTGAACTGAGTCTGTCTTATTATCATATTCATGCATAATTGCCTCTTGGTTGATCTTTCTTGTGTTATATAGCCAACCATATTATTTGTATTCCTGCATTTATCCATTCTATGTGTTCTTGGGATTGTATTCAAGCATGATTAGGCTGTTAGCATGTTATTTGGTTAATAGGTTCATGAGATAGTACTCAAGCATGATTATGTTGTTCTTAGTTTTCCATATCATAGGATTGAAATATGTTCATGAGATTGCCATGTGATGTTGCATGTTGTGATGAACTTGTTGATGTATGCATATGAATTTAGAAGCATGATATTTTTGGAAATAAATGTTATTTAAGCCTGGTTAAATTATTACATAAGTCCTTTTATTACAAGTGACATAAGTAAGGGACCATTCCGAACCCAACGGTTTGAGGTCTTCCCTTGCGAGGGGTGAGTGCGGCCTTAAATCTTATTTCCTTCCCGGTTCACACCGGGTGGCGACTCCATTACTCTCCGGTTTAGTCCCCCGTGGCTACTCCGTACTCCCAACTAGGCCGCGAGCCCGGGACAGCATGCGTCGCCCAGGTTCTGTGTTCCTACAGTCAGGCCCTAAGACCACTAGATTAGGCGTATGGGGGGACCCCCAAGTGTTAGGTTTTCTACAGATACTCAGAGACATGGATTTCAAAATGATGATTTTATAAAAGAGATTTTACGAGAAACAGTTTTATAAGAAATTCAGAGTTTTAAAGAAAGAAAGGTTTCTAGAAAGTTTCACAGAAAGACATTTGATTTTCAGAAAAGAGGAAGTTTTTAGAAAAGATCAATTTTCCTTGAGACGATTTTGGTTTTCAGTAAAATGAAATTTTTGCAATGTATTTCAATTTCAGTTTTAAAACTGTTCACTCACTAGATCGTTCAAACGATCTAACCCCTACTCCTAGTGTTTTTATTTTATAGGTATACCCGTAGGACGAGCTCGAGAGGATGAATACTGATGGCAGTCATTAGAGGGTTGAGTCCACCAGATCGAGTCTTAGTACAGTCGTAGTCAAGTAAAGTCTTGTATTGGATACATGTATAGTTTTGTGAGTGTGTGTGTAGTAAGTCAAGATGTTCATTATTAAGAATTGTAGAAGAAATATATTTATATATACAGTTATCAATATTAAATTTTCTCTGTATATTGTTGTTAGGGCAATGGTCTCATGTATGAGTCACATTTGAGTCAGAGTTATAATAAGGATTTCAGTCAGCAAGTCAGAGGCTTAGGGGGATGGATCAGTCTATCTCCTGCCGATAGCATCTCCAGGAGATGGATGTTACAAAGTTGGTATCAGAGCATGGTCTAGTATCCGATCCTCGAGTACGTCCTCAAGCTCTATAGACTAGTTAGTAGGAAATTCCTAAGCTATCTGAACTTTCTTTCTAGTACAAGTAACCATAGTCTTTATTCTAGTTGGAAATCATTCCGTAGTTATCATGGTTTATTATCGAAATGTCCAAGGCAAGTTATGAAGATAGACAATGAGGTTCTAAGAATATTTCACTCTGGGGAGTGGGAAGAGAAAGCTAGAAAGAAAAGTAAGGAATGATACATAGATGTTCAAGCAATCAGAGGCGGTAAGAGGGAGAGATACAAAAATAGATGATAAAGAGAACACTAGAACTTATAGTAGTAAAAGAGATTACAGTAATCCTGAGCAAGAGTAAGACCTAAGTAAGGTTTCTTCCCCCTCCAAGGAATATTTCGTTCTTCCTTAGAAAATTCTTCCAAGTTGTACCTCGCATAGATAGCAAGTTCCCCAAATAGTACAGAATAGTCAAAAGATAAAAGAAGCAAGAAATCTGATTTGATTGTGGAATTCCCAATAGACATGAAAAACCAAAAAGACGTTGAGATTTTAGAAACCCAAACCCAGATTTCAACCGTTCGGTAATACCAGTTAAGGAAATTGTCCTGAAAGATTCTATCTCATACATATTCTACATGAGTAATAGACTCTACCAGGACACAAAGTACCAGAACTAGGACGCCGACATAGATTCGTGTCCCATCCTTTACCAACTTAGATAAAGGTAATTGTAAAGAAAGTCCAATACCGGTAATACTGTATTTCTAGACAGAGACAACAAACCTCGAGAGGTGGTTACCCATAAAGGAACCAAAGAGGTTCCTAAAGATAGAAGAGAAAAAACCTGACACAAGTCAAGATGACAAGTTTGTAGTATTAGAAAAGAAACCAATAAATCAGACCGATGCTAGTAGGGATTCGTCTGAGTTTAAACAGACAGATCCGTGAGGTTGGAGACATACAGGAGTAATAAGAGTACTGGTATAGACAGTAAGATTAAATGGCTTAGCTGTAGCCTATAGCAAGGATAAAGAGCAAAAGTCTAGACGAAGCCCTTAAAAAGGAGTTACCACTAGCCTCGACAGTACAACCTAGAGCCAAGAGATAGAATATTGATATAATAAAGAAAAATATGGGAAGCGACAAGAAAGTTCAGTACATTCAGGCACATAAATAACGTAGCATGAAGGTAGTAGCGTAAATAGAAACCTCAACATAGTTGATAAAAGTTGTAGAGCCCTAAGCCATGAGTCGATACAGATCCCAACAGAACGTATGATAATTTTCTTTTCAGTAGCCCTACTCCCAGTAAAGAGAAGAACAAGCAAAGAAGAGTATCTGACGGAATAGACAGATCACGAGATGGCTAAATAGCCGAACCAAGAAATTCAACAGAACCTAGATAAGAATCACGATATAGAATATTTTGTACGAGATAGAATGATTTGAAGGCATAGTAAGTCTAATCGAATTTAGAAGAATAAGCCGCCCTACCATAGAACATACATACTTCAAGAAAGTAAGGGCTCAAATGAGTAAGGAGCCAGGGTAAGAAACGCAGAGAATGACCCCCATGAGTTAGGGATATTATTTGTAAAGAGCCCCCCATTTTACTAGAATGGGAGGACTAGCAAGAGAATATAAACCCATACCAAAAGTATTAGTGGTGATACCCTAATATGTCAAAGATGATGTAGAGCTTCCAGGGTAGTAATGACTTAAAAGGATTAAGAAATTGAGATTAGTAGGTAGTATAATAAAGGTAGTATGGTAGGAGTTTGAAAGAGCATTACCCTTAAGGAGGTTCTCAGTAAGAGGTAGTAAGACCAATAATAGGAACGAATCATGAGTAAAATCGAAGAAGGAAATTCAGAAAGTACCTAGCAGAAGTACCTTAGTGTGGGAGCCAACAGCAGATATGTAAACACGGGATTCATAGGCTTATAGATGAGCAGAACGTGCAACTACACTATGAGTAGCTAGTGAAATCACCATGATCGAAAAGACTTCAGGACCAAACCCTACCCTCCCAACCCTCGTTAGACAACAGTAGCAAAGAAAGACCTCGATGTTCGCCCCAAGATAATCCCAGGAAACAAGTGAATATGTAGTATCAGAGAATAATAGAAAAAGAAAATAGCCCTAAGTAAAAGACTTAAAAGAGAAGTTGTCTAAATGAAACAATTAAGAGAGAAAGTATTAGTCAAGTAATGATGGAATACAAAAGAACCAGCGTTGGACATGACTAGAGACATGTAAAAGATGATATTCTTCGGATAAAGTGACAAAAACATAGACCACAAAAGTTCCAGGTATAGAATAGAGCAGAAAAGAAGACGTAAAAGACATCAAGTAAAATGTTTGGAGGTGTAACTATTGAGATAAGACGACAATAGAAAAGATACTAGATAAACAATAGAAGAGGTACATAAGCACTAAAATAAACTTTCGATGGTTAAGTTCAGTAGTACTACGGAACAACAAGCTTTCTCGACATCGAGATAAAACTGGAATTCCATTAGATAGGAAACGGAAGGAAAGTAGCAAGTATAACCCATAAGTTCCCATGTAATATACCTAGCTAAGAAACAAGGTGAAGTACGACCTGAAAAAGATTTATTGAGGTATAACATAGTAGAGATGGTCAAAGAAACTAAGTATACAAATATGGTTGAAATGAGGACAACACCTGACAAAATAAGATTATGGGAATAACTGAAAATAAGATATTCTTGAGTGAAATCAACCAAAGAAAACAAGCCAATGTAAAGGATAGTTAATCAGATTAATAATAACAATGAATTTAAAGATACAAAAGAGTGTGAACACTAACTAAAATTGAGTCACCAATGTCGACGATAATAGTAAGCTAGAAGTACATGAAGGAATTGAACATGAGCTTTGAGATCCTAAGCCCCACAGATAAGCAGAGATACGAGAACTTAAAGGACGGAGCTATTAAGCAATTGAGGCTTAGTAAAGAAAGAAAGAGAATTAAATAGATAAATTAAGAGGAATGATACTAAGATTAAAACGAGCGTGTGAAACCGAGGAGGTATCGAATACGATCAGTTGCAATAGCGTCAAGGACTACCATGTATACAATTACCCGAGAGTTAAGACAGAACGTGAAGAAACCTAGCTATAAGAGACATAAGTATCCTTAAAGATGTGATAACACTATTCAGTAAAGACACATGACATCAGTACGATTTGGGTATGAATATACTTCTTAGAGATAGATTAGAGATTAGTGATTTAATTGGAGTAGTTTTGTGGATACGATCGTATTAGCACTTGTGTATCAAATTCGTTCAAAATCTTCCAAGTTAAGTTGCTGGAATAAAAGAAATAATATCAAGTGATTAACTGTCTTGGAAGTCCTAGGAAGTATTAACTTATTAAGGAAAAAGATTGAGAAGAGGTAAAAATACAGTCATAGGGTTACAAATATAAAAAATAATTCACGTGGGCACCAGTTCGAAGGAAACCTAAGTTCAAACTATAAGAGATTGAGAACTTCTGGCACGTCCCTTGGATGTCATAAAGTGTAGAATGAGAGATAGATGAATTTATATATAATAAGTTTCGTGAAGGATTTACACCTCTATGTAGACAAGATATAGTATACGGCCCTTGTTTCCACACGAGAAATAAAGGTTCCAAATGGACTTTCAAAGGATTAAGCTTTCAGCCATAAGAATTAAATAAAGAATACCAGGATAAGAGATTCTCATGAGTCATAGTATTGAGTTCTTGAGCAGAATAACAGAAAGTAAGTAAAGGAAACTAAAGGTAGTAGAGACCAAATATCTTCAAACCAAGAATGACCTAAGAAGTTCAACATTAGAAGAGATTCGAGGATGAATCCTATTTAAGGTGGGGGAATTTATAACACCCGGTAACCCCGACGACTTGTACGTTATCAGAGGACGGTGACTATTACGTTATCGGAGGCATGATACATAGTGAAAATCATGTTTAAGCATGTACATGCTCATGGAAAGACGTTTTGGATATTCGGCAAATTCCTCGCAGTTCCGATACGAAATTCATTTTAAAGATAAAATCCAGACAGCCCGTGGTATTTGGGACATAATAGTTTTTGATATGATCTATGATTTTTATGAACTTAATATCGTCGGAAAGTTAAGATCGAGACCTACAAATTCCACGTTGGATATTTTTCCAAATTCGAACCACAAGTAGGTCAAAAATGCAACTCAAAAATTCACATGAATAGTACCTGAGGACCAATCTAGAAATTCTCAAAGTTTCTCAAGTTTCTAAATTCTCCCCATTTAATTATTTTACAAATAGACTTAGTGTATAAAGGGAACACTATTCAATCATCCCTAACATTTGAGAAAAAGAAGAAAAACGTGAGAGAGGGAAAAGATGAGAAGAAGGAAGAAGGGGAAGTCATTTTCTCACCCAAACCTAAGAGGAAGCAAATGCAAGTTATTCCACAACAAGCTAGGAAGAAGAATGTCAAGCATAGAGGACTTGAAATGTGAAGAAAATTAAGTGAAATGAGGTAAGAAAATCTTGACCCAAAACTTGGATTGTGAAATTTTGAGGATATGATGCCATGTTAGAGTTATTGGCATGCTAGGGAATGCCAAAATTTTAGGTGATAAATAAACAAAGAAATTGATTGTATGATGAAATGCCCAAATTTTTGGGAATTCTAAGTTTTGAGCTAAAACAAGAATTATGAGATTAAAGAGTTGTTTGGATAATGATAAATTGGTATAAAATATATGAAGTTGAAGCTTAATAGAATGACTTGTTTAATGGTTGTAGTGTAGAAGTGTTGGAATGCATTGGGCAAGTAAGACATGGCGGAGTTATGTTAGGCCCTGGAAAATTGGCTTAGTTTCACACGACGCCTAGCACCCAGCATTGCGACGCGTATGAATCAGAGGCTCACTACCTCGGGCCTGATTGGGGGAAGCGTCGCGATGCTCAATATTTGACGTCGTGACGCGTAAGAGCAGAGGCTCTGCCTCGGGTTTGATCATGTGAGCGTCCTAACACGTAGCGTATGGCGTCGCGATGCAAAACAGAGCATACTCTCTACCTGGCTTAGCTTGCATGGGCGTCGCGACGCTCCAGACCTGGTGTCGCGACGCGATATAGGACAAGTTTAATAATATTTCAATTTCAACCTAGGATATTAATGACCATCCTAAGAGTTTAATATTAAGGCACATACATGCAGTATGACAAGTCGCAAGCATAATACATCATGTGGTATTGATGGATTAGTGGAATTGAGAAGTTTAGTCTAACCTCGAAACATGTTTCATACCTTATATTATAATTGAGTTTCTCGATTATAAATCATCGCAAGAACCACAACATTCTTTAACGAAGCGAAGTAATATCAGCCAGATTCTAAAATCTTTGAATGCACCATTTTCTCAAGTTGTGTTTACATATATGTTTTTGAATTGAAACTCACTTTTAAATGTTTTAGGGCGTTAGCCCAGTTGTTTAAAATTGTTTTACGATTGAAAATATTTTTAGAAAGATTGAATTGAAAGTATGAGTTTTATGATTTTCAAGGCAATGGGGAAAACCCACCTCAGTTTTAACTTGGTACCGATATGGAATTGAAGGTTACAAATATTGTGTGCACACGCAGTTCATGACTAGTGATGACAGATTCACCTAGATCCCAGATTCAGAGTCTAGAGGGTAGTACAAATCCGCACCTTGGCTCCAGATTTATGGCTTGGGGGACGGCGATACGTAACGCCCCAAGACAATCGGATTTCAGGACTTGGGGGACAGCGATACGTAATTCCTCTAGATCGTAGATTCAAGGAAAGTATAGTGGCATGCATTGGGAGACAGTGATATGTAACGTCCTAATGTCATGGGTTTGCACACCTGGCTCCAGTTTAGTGGCTTGGAGGATGGCGATACGTAACGCCTCAAGATCACTAGTTTAAGCGTATGGAGGACGGCGAAACCTAACGCCCCCATGCGTCGGGTTTTCTACAGATACTCAGAGACATGGATTTCAGAACCATGGTTTTATAAAAGAGCTTTTACAAGAAATAGTTTTATAAGAAATTTCTGAGTTTTACAGAAAGAATTGTTTCTAGAAAGTTTCACAGAAAGACATTTTTTTTTTCAGAAAAAGAGGAAATTTTCAGAAAAGATCCATCTTCCTTGAGACGATTTGGATTTCAGTAAAACGAATGTTTTGCAAAGTATTTCTGTTTCAGTTTTAAAACTGTCTACTCACTATATCGTTCAAATGATCTAACCCCCACTCCCAGTGTTTTTGTTTTGCAAGTATACCCGAAAGACGAGCTCGAGAGGATGGATACTGATGGCAGTCACTAGAGGGTTCGAGTCCACCAGATCGAGTCTCAGTACAGTCGTAGTCAAGTAAAGTCTTGTATTGGATACCTTTATAGTTGTGAGTGTGTGTGTAGTAAGTCAAGATGTTCATTATTAAGAATTGTAGAGGAAGTATATTTATATATACAGTTATCAGCATTAAAGTTCTCTGTATATTGTTGTTAGAGCAATGGTCCCATGTGTGAGTCACATTTGAGTCAGAGTTTTAGTAAGGATTTCAGTCAGTAAGTCAGAGGCTCAGGGGGATGGATCAGTCTATCCCATGCTGGTAACATCTCCAGGAGAGGGATGTTACAGACTTATACATACCTAACATGACGTTAACTATTTCTGACTTATCGTAAACATACATGCATTATCCTATTAATTTACTATAAAATTGCATTATTACACTTGGACAGATGAAACTATACCTATCTTAACTTGAATCACATAATTATTAACGATAGGCCACAAGGCCTAACATTACCAAACTGTGTGCATGTGAACCTTGACTCTGAACCTAGTGACTGACCCTATTGACCGCAGCTGGTTCCATCATCCCCGAAGCTGGTTCGCATATATAAAAACTGTAACAGACACAGAAAATGGAACAAGTAAGTTGTATGAATGACTTAGTGAGTGAACATAAAAATATAAAATAACGTAATATCATATAAGTAATTAACTGGAAAACTACGTCAAACTTAGATCGTGAAACATAACGAAATTCATATACATATATGTAAAACTGTATCATGATCTCAGAACTTGTAACATAACTGGAAACTGAACATAATAACATAATAACATGAAATATAAATTCACATCGCTGCCCTATAACTACGACGTGAATGGTAAACATCAACGTGAAGCTGAAAACTGTAGATAAGACTTAAAAACATCACTTAAATTGAAAACTGTAATTTAACTTCAACTGAAATCTTGACATGAAAACTGAACTACGTCAAATGAAAACATGACTGCAAATGGAATAACATCAATAGGGAACATGACATGACTGAAGACCACATAATGTCAATTTTAAACATGACATGACTGGAAACATATCATTAAGTAAAAACATTACTAAAATTGTATTAACTGTAAACATAAAAACATAACTATCAATTGCAAAACATTAACATGAGCTAAAACATAAACATGATCTGAAATGTAAGCATGACTATAATAGAAAAACTTAATCATGAATTGAAAGCATATCATGAGTTGAAATTATAAACATGATTTGAAAACGTCACCAGTATCGTAACCTGGGGGCGTGAAACCTACTTAGCGGGACCTAGCACTGCGTAAGTAGGGTAACATGGACATGGGCCTGAATAATCCTACAGGGTGATCAGTGCCCCATAAGGCATCATGAGCGAACCCGGGGTGCTAAATATGAAGGTACAATACTTTACTAGTGATTTGAAAAATATTATATTACTTGTTCTTGTAAAACATGTGACGTATACATGAATTAAAAAAAAATGTAACTGGAAACATATATACGTAACTTGTAAGTCATGGAATGTAAAACATAAATTTATAATTCATAAAATGAAAACATAGATACTTAACTTGAAAGCATGAAATATAAAACTAAATAATATTACGTAAATTAGAAGCATAATTGGTAAATGAAATAACATAGAAAACGTAGAAAACATAACATTCATTCATTGAGCTAACATCCAGATGCTGCTATGGTCGGATGGAATCCAATGGATCCTCCTGTGCAAAATCTATGGAGCACATGTTTAAACATGATTAGTTGTAATATCCCGTCAGAGGCATGATGCTACCGGTAGGAGACATGAATAACCTAACTCAAAATTAACTAAAAACGAACATGATGTGCTCTAAAACTTAGACAACCTAGAATGTTATCCAGCACCAAAATGACCTATAGTGAACATCATATATGCAAAAGTATCTCTGGTCCACCCAAGATATATCAATTATCAATATCATACTCAAGGGTTCCGTGCCCATAATTACACGTATAAATCAAAAATTTTATTTACATAAATTTAACTACGTGCATTACACGATCCAGACATAAACAAAAAAAATAGAATCTATACACATAAACATTCCCCATGACTCTAAGTAGGTGACTGCAACTTGGGTGATCCCTCATCTCAAGCAAAAATTTCCAAAACTTGATGGCTGACTGATCAGGTTGCCAACTTGCAAGACTAGAAAACTATTGTGGTATGAGTTATAAAACTTAGTAAGTAACCACACACATATTATAAAAACAAGAATAATATGAAAATAATACATATACATAACATTTATTAGCATATGCGTTGGACACCTCTATATGCGAAAATGTTGCAAACTAGCTTTGTGACCGCTCCACAATTATAAAGGTGTCTTAGGAATAGACTTAGATGGAACTACGTTAAGGATATACATTATTTTCTGTGATCTATACCCTTAAAAAGAGCTAGGTAATGTAATGTCAATAAACATTGATCTCATCATGTCTAGTAGGATTTGATTTCTTCTTTTTACAATACCATTCTGTTGTGGTGTCTCAGGTGCTATGAGTTGGGATATTATCCTATGCTCAACCAAGAACTACTCGAATTCATTGTCAAGGTATTCTCCTCCACGATTTGATCATAAAATTTTGATAGCTTTACCTAATCGGTTCTCAACCATAGCACGATACTCTTTAAACTTTTCAAAGGTACCCAATTTATGCAGCATTAGGTAAACATGCACACATCTAGAATAATAGTCAATAAATATGATAAAATATTCATAACTAGTTAGTGGTTAATTGGCTTTTAGCTCTTTTCCAATAAAAGGTCTCTTGGTCATATTACCTTCTAGAATATACTCATAGAATAGTAAGTTGCGGTCCTTTAACTGACTTAAAGATCCACTTTCTACTAATTTGTTTATTTTGTCAAGGTTAATATGGCCAAGTCTGAGATGCCACAAATTTTTGTTATCGTGAGAAATCCTTTGTCGTTTAGTTTTGGGTTTTTCAACCTTAAACATCTCAATTTTGAGCAGTGAGTTACGTGTTAACAGTTTTAACACATACTAGTTATTTCCTAGTTTCCTTTACATATTGGTAATCCATTTTTGAAATAATAACTATTATTATTAAAAAATGGAAAAACCATCATGCATTAGTTTTGAAACAAAAATCAAATTTCTACGATAAAACGGGAATAAACAATACTTTGTTTAAATTCAAATAATATTTATTTGGAAATTGAAAACTGTAACTCCCACCGCTTTTACTGAAACAACATCCCATGTCCTGACTCTCATGGTAAAGTTACCTTCAATAAGGTCTTTCCATGTATCAAGTAGCTGTACCCTTAGCCTTCCCAGTGTTTCTTTCATTTCTTTACAGATTTGAAAGATACGACAACACTTTCCTCTCCATTAGCTTACGAGGATCCATCAACATGGAATCCTAAGTGGTGAGCTCATCTAGCAGTTATGTAAGAGTGAATATCAACCTGTTCATAATATAATTGCTCTTAAACTGTAGGAAACTTTTCGAAAGAGACCCCATGATCTTGGTCATCTGGCTTTGGGGTGGCCGCATTGAAGTGGGTCATCATCCTCAAGATGTTCTCTTAGATGGATGTTCTTTCCTTCATAGTCATGGTCATCACTAATAATAAGGCCTCATGACGTTACCTCTTCGAAGGGTACCCGAACATGTCTTACAATGACTCCATCATTATAGATATTGTAGCCATTGGTTCATGCTTTGCAGCAAGAACATCAGACATCCTTGCTAGCATGTAGCAGTGGGTTTTCTCATTGGCCGTACCCACATTTGGTGAGTATCATATACAACTTGGCTCTGGAGGACACTTCTCCTTCAGGATAAATTTAAGGTCTTCAAAAGACCAGGACAACTTTCATGTTACTTTTTATTTAACGTAACTTTCTTTCGTATATTTGTCATTAGCTAATTTTTTTAAAAAAATAAACATGCATTCAAAAATTTCATTCATCGCATATTAAAATCATCACAAGCATTTTGACATAAAATTAAACATGATGCATGGACCATGTAAAATGAATCAGAAACCAAAAAATAATTAGTACGCCACGAAAATCTATCATCCCATAAATAAGTATCGTCGTAGGGTAGGTCAAGTATTTGCATGATAGATCGAGACAATCTTAATTGATTAATATATGCGGGAATAACTCTTATTCCTATATTAACCCACTACCGTTTGATTTGATCAAGGAATTTCGATTAACATTTAATCATTCATTTGTGAGTGTAATCCATTGTTTCAGAACCCTTGGACTTAACTAGTGAAGTGTCGCCATAGCGTAGGTCAGTTTACCAGATACATTTAGAGTTACTATCCTCTTGGAATCCAAACTTGATATTGACCTAAAATGTACACCATCCGCAGGGGGACGAAAACAAAGTCGTCTCGAGGCGCCTTTTGAATCTCACGTTTTTGGACTAACAACGGAGATCGTGGGATATATTGTCATATATCCCTCCCCCACTTACTATTTTGGAGTTAAAGGTTTATATTACACTAGTATCTAATTTATTTAGATTATGCGCAGCTAAAAACATAACCTAATTAATACTAGTGGATTATTAGTGATATCTCCAAATTCTAACACTTAAAATTTTGTTCACTAATTTTATTAGTCTAAACTAATATAAATCAATTAAAAAATTTAATCAAGTGTTCATTTTAATGAGCTATTTCAATTTTAACCTTAAAAATTTTAGTTCACTAATTAAGTTTAAAAAATAAATTCGGATTAAGTAATTATTTAATTAGACTATTTAATTATATATATGTGACTTATATAATTTTTATTTATAATGTGGAGTTGTATCCCGAGTGCAGACCACACCACCGTCCATTCAGAATCGGCTAAGAATTTTATATTCGGATTTCCATCACATATACCAAAATTAATAACTAGTCTCCTATCAATTTTCTTTTTCCGAATTACCAAATTTTGAACTTATTTAATTTAAACTATTTAATTTATTTGCATGTATTAATCTAAATTTTAACTAATTAAAATTTGCATAACTTTTATGCTTAGATGAAATCAACATGCATTTAATATCATGACATGTTATAATGCATGAGTGGGCATCCTATACTATATGACAATTTATTCAAATAATTTGAATTAAAACATACATATAACAAAACTAATGTATTGACCGTGCTCTTATTTTTTCTAAACTAATCTAATTATTACAAAATCATCAAGGCATCCATTGGTCTTCAACTCCTGCTCCATGGAATGACTTGCGTGAAAAAACCTCCTTATTATGTTATTGACAACAACTTTTCCACCATTTACATTAAATATGGATACAATATAAAATTACATAAAGAAATAATTTTGCAATACTTGCAAAAATGGCCTTATGGCCTTACATTCCCCAAAATAAATAACATAAAAAAAAATAAAAGGCGGAAAAATTTATGATCAATGTATTTTTTACAATAAATAAAAACTCATCACATGAATAATTTTATTACATAAAATTTATTTATTTTATGCCCACTCTTATGACATATAATTTTATTTTTCATGCATCTCATACATAAAAATAAACCAACCATAATTATCACATAATTAAAACAAAAAGAGAAGAGTTAGAATACTTTTCAACCTCGCTCTGATGCCAATTGTAGAAAATGATTTCTCGCGTGGCAGAACCGTGTTAGGCAATTGGATCGATCTTGAAAAAATTTATGCCCTCTCCCTTATGAATGTTGAATCTAATCAGGCCTTAGATTCACTATTTTATGTTGCATCAGCTGTAATTTTCATCACTGAACAACTTCACAAACATCAGTGATATTTGGAGAAATTTTACACCGAAAATCTGCACACTGTACGCTCAAAATTTGCTCTCTGTTATGTTTAATTTTCGTAGCAGTCTTTGGGTAGTTTTTCACTCCGAAATAGCCCCAAAATAACCCAAAAAATCACGCATGATGATCTTTGCGCACAAGCCTTTTGAATTTTTCATGTGATTTACCATGAGCCATTGTGAGTGATGATGCCGTGAACCATGTGTATAATGATCGGGTCTACCACTCGATCTTCCGTGTTATAACACACCACCAAAATTAATCCTAACTCTAATATCAATATTAATATTCAGTCAGAGGCCTTATTGTCAAAATAAAATTATTAATTTCAAAAATTAAATATGATATCAAATATCATTTTATTAAAAATTAAAATGTAATTTATATTATGATATAAATTACATATTTGATTTTGAATTAAATCAATTTAAAGCCAAATCTTATATTAAATGATTATCTAATAATTATTAATATAAAAACTATATATTAAATATTTTAATATATAGTTATAAAGTATGACAATATATAATTATTAATCAAATTAACAATTATGTCATTAAATAATTCTCAATTATTTAATCCTTTTCAAGTGAGTTCATAATTAGACTATCTAATTATTCCATGGATTTCTATAGTGTAACGAGCTAACAGGGGATCGAATGGACCTACAGCCCCGAGCTCCAATAATCCCGAAATATTAATTAAAACTCTTTAATTAAGTATTCTGAATTATTAACTTTAGGTTATTCCACTAAAAACCTAAAGCTGCACTCTCGTTATTGTAGATATATTTTATACCAAAACTCGTCGGCGTCTACCAATATAATCACTTCATACAGAATGACCCTCCACGAGTATCTCATAATTAGAACCGGGTCATGATGTCTGTTTTACCCCTCCAATTATTTTGTGCCATAAGTACCATTGATTCTCTAATGAATGATTTATTTATAACTATCCTGAATATTAATCTTTATATTCATAATAGAAAGACTTGAGCGCTCTAACTGTTCAAGTATCAAATCAACCCTTAAAGAAGATTCTCATCTACTTCTCGCAAGAAGGAGTGGATTCCATATCTATGTAAAATGTCCCCAGGCACACACCAAACCATGTCCCCAAAATACGTAGCTATTGGTCCGAATTTCTTCACCAACCCTACCTTTGTAAATCAAAGGTATGTAGGAGTTCGTAGTATACGCATGATTTAGATCAACCCATATATGATAATCTATTAGACTGATATGAATTTCTTTTTTTAACAGATATTAAAAGAAATTCATTTCTGTCTTGGTCCAGTCCTATATGATCGCATCATATAAAGTACCTCCATTCCCATGTCACCACATGAACGAACCCGAATAAAAGTCGTCATACAATATGGAATGGACTGCAACAGTAGATAAACCACAAACAAAGTGTTCATCTTTATTTTCTCTCTACGGACTATTTAGGCTTACTAATTTCATACTTAAATCCTCTTGTGTATAACACTTATACACTAAGTCTGAAAGTACATTTAGTATCCAAGGGCATACTGACCGGCGTAATCACACACGTATAACGCAAGTGCACGTATCGTTCAAGTAGTATAAAAGTATCGATCCCATGAGGACTTAAAACCTTTTGTTATTAATTTAAGAAGTCAAATTTTTACGAGTATCTAATGGATTGGTTATTTGATTGGATGGTGACTTTAAACCTAAAACAAGTAAATGAAATTGTTTGAAAGTAGATTTAGGAAAATTCAATTTTATAAAACTACCCAGGTTTGTGAATCTTTCCAACATCATTTTTAAAGATGAAGGTTATCTTACGTTGTGAAATATATCGATTTATTAACCTGGAACACGAAATTATTATAGGCACTGCATTTTTGCATAAGACCCGATGATGAGCCTCGTATGGAGGCACTACCCTTTAAGTTACGGAAGTCGCGGGAAACGGACGTCGGAAGGGAAAACTCAATACCTTGCTAGATTTCATTCGTTTGCTTAGCCTCAGGTTCACTCGATTAATCTCTGTTTAACTATTAGACTCGGCCCAAAAGTCCCCACATCAATCCAAAGCCACACGCCCAAGCCCAAAGAACCAAGCCTCCAAGCCCAATCCAAACTAATTAAAACATTTAAAACACATGTCTAAATTAAATCAAATCCAATTAAATTAAAAAACAAATCAAATCAAGTCAAATCAAATCAAATCCCCCTTCCTAAATTAAATAAATCACATTCCAAATTAAATAAATCAAATAAATCCCTCTCCTAAACTAAATAAATCACCTTCCAAATTTAATATATTCCCTACCAATTACAAAATATCCTTTCCTTATAACAAACAAATTAAAGATATTCCCCATTATTGCACAATCTTTACTTCCTACCCATACAAGGAGAACCTTAACCCACTCTTATAAAAAGACACACAAACCAAACCTTAGGGAGGAGCTCATTCACGACATCAACCACACACAAAATAAAAAAACCTAACTCCCTCTCTCATCAACCCTCTCTCTCACGACCTCTCCATCTCGCCTCTCTCAACCCTCATCTATTTCTTCAACCAACACTGTCAATGCACACACACATGGCAAAGAGCATCAAAAACAAATCAAAAACCTAAGTCACTACAAACAATAAGCCGAATCAAAACCTAAACACCTCTCTCTCTCTCTCACTGACCATGCTCACATGGCCTCTCCTTCACATCACACAGACGCACAACTACTTCACTGACCGACTCTCTAGATTGGATTGGTAGTTGGGTGCTCAATTGTTTACCTTATTACATAAGTCGTGGCTTCGAGAAGAGTGGGTACCCTAACCAACAAACAAACAACAAAAACACGTGAACTCAGCCACAAGCCTTCAGGCGTGGAGCAGAACAACAAACCCTTAGCCGAACAACCACTCAACAGCCCTCACAAAACAAACACAAAACATCAGACACCCCTTGGAGACGTACAAACACACCACACGCACTAACCGACCAAAAATAGCTCACCATCACCGTGAAATATAGCCCTAAACAACCCCTAAAAATCCCCCAACAAGCCGCAAAAAATAGTCCCTAAAAAAGCCTCACATTCACGTAAAAATAGGCCTTAAAACAGCCTTAATCACCGAAAAATAGCAACCCCAAACATCCCCCCTAATTCATGCAAAGTGCACCCTAAAACAGCCCCAAATTATCGCAAACAGTAACCAAAAACAAAAACCAGAAACAGTAGTAAAAATAGAGAAAACAGCAGCCTAAAACAGCGAAGCGACGAAGGAAAACATTGAACCAGTGAACCGGAGGAGTTGCGGAGCATTAACTCTTCCGACGGCCGCGTAATACACTTCCAAAAGGCGACATAAAAGGTAAGACCCAAGGGCATCCTTTTATTTACTCTCGTTCATCTTTTTCAATTATTTATTAGTATTTCTTTGCATGCATATTGTTGGTTCATGTATGTTATTGTTGTTGGATGAATGATTTTGTGCTATCTCTCATCGTATATCGGATGGAAATCAAGACGTAAATTCCGTAGCCGAATCCGAATGAATGGTAGTGCGGTATGAACTTGGGATACAACTCCACGTACTACTTGAGAAACACACATATTTCGTTTTATCTAATCTTGGGTTTATCCATGGTTCATTAAAAATAACACGTTATCTCTATGCATGATTTAGTTATTTCTTTCGCGTTAGGAACTTAATTGTATCTCTTCAATGTTTATGTTTAGACAATTATTATTTATTCATATTTCCGCATTTATCAACTTAATGTGTTCATGAGATTGTGTGCTTGCTTTTATTTTATTTACTTCTATGCATGCAAACTTAGATATAGGTTGTATGCAAACTTAGATATAGGTTATTCTTGCATGTGTATGTTGCGTAGACTTGGTTATATTATTGCGCAAATCTGTTCATTGCAAGTGGCATAAGTAAGAGACCATTCCGAACCCAACGGTTTGAGGTCTTCCCTTGCGAGGGGTGAGTGTGGCCTTAAATCATTTCCCAGTTCACACTGGGTGGCGAACTCCATTTTATGTCTCCGATTTAGTCCCCCGCGGGCTACTCCATACTCCCAACCGGGCCGTGAGCCTGGAATAGCGTCGCCGATTTCTGTGTCCTATAATATGGCGACTCCACTGGGATAGAGAATCGGCCCCAAAATAATACCTTGTAATGTTTGTGATTTTTGTTTTAGTTAACCGTGTCTATATTGGGTTTAAGGGGTTTAATCAAAGGCACTATTAGAGCTAGGTAATGGTTTGGTGTATTCCTTCATTCACTACCTTTCTATAAGGAAAAGCTGTGAAGGCACCTAGATAACCATTTACTCGAAGCTTACCATGATGGACTAATTTGGAGGACCTATTATTTATTCCTTTCACCAAGGCGATAAGAGCCTAAGAGGCAAGGGTATTTAAGAGAGTTCGCTCCACCCTCCCTCTGGGGAATCTTCAATAAGAAATCCATTTGACAGTCAGTCATGTATCATCACTCGTTGGCATGTACCTTAGCGTATAAAAAAAGTGCACTCATTTGGTCGCTCAAACCCTTGAGTGGGGAGACCTAGTTGTGGGCAATCCTTCGCCAGCGGGAGCCTTTGTCTACACTCCCATAAACCCACATGTGAACCGTAGTTGTAAGACCAATAGAAACCATCCCTTTATGCTTTTGTTTGGGACTATCATCATTTGGATTCAGTTGGACCTTTGGTCATGAGTTGTGAACTTGTTGGGCTATTTAAACTGGGACGAGTTCGTGTCTTATGACAATTGGGCCAAAAGCTTCTAAAATGCTGATGGGCCATTTTGTGTTTGGGCCCCTTACCATTTGAAGTTGTTTAGCCACGTTATCGCAAAAGTGTAAACCTGTTGGGCCTTTCTCAACTGGGACAAGTTTGCACCTCGCAATAATATGATTGAATACTTTAAAATGATAATGGGCCAACTTGTATGAAACCCTTGATGAGCTTAGAAAGTCCAAACGTGATCCAAATATGCTAGAAGCATGAGTTCGATATCCGCACTGGCTTTCATCCAGGAAGGATACGTCTTGTTACGACATATTTGCATACTTTTGGATGCTTCTAAGTTCATCCCCACGACCACGGTTGCCGAAAGCCCAATTCTTCATTTCTAGACAATGGCATGATCCCATTATCGGCTTAGTCCATGTGGAAAATGGGCGGTCTTTGTCTTTTACCGATGGAAAGGGATCGAGGTAGCAAGGTTCACCCTGTAGCATATGAGAGAACGATTTTGTGTACCCCATATTGGTGCATAAAATAAACCATACCTAGGAAATAAATGGTTAGACCACGAGTGTGGGAGGAATAAGGTCGGAATGATATATGTTGTTTTAATAACCACTTGCATCTCATGCATCTCATGCATACATGTATCATGTTAACCCATGTGTCTTAAAAGCCATCATAGATATCCGTTGGGTTAGAAAAAAAGAAGACTTGTCAAGAAGAGTTTAGCAAACATGGATATTGGGGAAAAGGAAACCGAGGAACAAAAAAAAAATTTTACGGCAAGGATAGAAAGACCATTGTGAAAAAAAAAATTATTTGTTCTTAGTCCTTAGTAGTTAGACATATGTCCGATGATGAATTTGTTTGCTTTAGGGTGAAATCTTAGAAACGATAAACTCTTGATGTGTTTTTACCTGATACTTTGAGTAATTGACCTATTTTAGACTCGTAAACACTTGATTATGGTTCTTAGCAGTGAAAACCTGAGTAGTTAGCAAAGTGACTAGTTGAAGAAATTGTTGGTCGGTGAATGACCGTTCGCCTAAATGTCTATCCTGATTTGCTTGTGTTATGATGTGTGGTATGGTTGAAAATAAAAGAAAAGTCTCTAAAGAAAAGAATTAAACCACCTATAACCGATAATCGTGAAGCTACCCATGGGCGAGTAATAGGACCACCATGAGGAGAAATGCTACCTTAAAGGGTAGGTGTGTTAAAAAAAAGGAGAAAAAGAAAAGAAAAAAAGAAAAGTTCAAAACGAAAAGAAAAAAAAACAAAAGAGAAAGAAAACCATACCACATTGAGCACATAAAAGCAACTGCATGCATAATTGAGACATCTAGGTTGGTTTGACCCATCGATCCCAATTTTTTGACGAAATCATTGAGTTGGCTTACCTGGGGATGAATCTGCGAAGGAACCTTTGCACACACACACTTTGAGTCTGGCTTAGATCATTATTCAAAGACTTGGATTTGAGTTGCGTTGAATGTTTTGAAGGTTCTCTGGTTTCATTACTGGGCATTCATTGAGGACAATAATATGTATAACTATTGGGAATATTTCGTAGCATGTAATATGGTATGTTGATAGCGAATACCACATCATGTAGTACACCTTGACCTAATGGAAGAAGCGAAGAACATAAGCTAAACCAAGTCTGGGGGCGACCAGTCTACCACCTCGCAAATAAGGGACACAACGAGATCTTGAGCCATGAGACAAAGGAGAACCAACCAATCACCAGAAGAGAACTGGCAGAAGAAAATTGTAAACAGGCCCAGGGGCGACTAAAGACATTTGTAGGCAAGAGGCGACTTAAAAGCAAAGAACATATAGCTAAACCAAGTCTGGGGGTGACCGGTCTACCACCTCACGAATAAGCGACATAACAGAATCTTGAGTCATGGGACCAAAGAAAACTGAGCAATCACCAGAGTAGAATTGATAAAAGGAAACTGTAAGCAGGCCTAGGGGGCGATCAAAGACTTCTGTAGGCAAGGGGCGCCGAGGAGCACGAAGAAGGCCTAACCCATTGGAATAGGAAACATATTCATGCATGCATGCATACAAGTCATATACACGCAATTTTTGTCTTGTTTTTTTTCACAGGTTTTAAAAAAAATGAAGAAATGACAAATACGACCAAGCCAGGAATGACAACACACACCACCAGTAGTTTAGGGAATGAATCTCAGGGCCGAGGCCCACATCGTCAGCAGTTTCGGGAATGAATCCCTGGGTCGAGGCCCACATCGTCAGCAATTTCAGGAATGAATCCTAAGGTCGAGGCCCACACTGTCAGCAGTTTCGGGAATGAATCCCAGGGTCGAGGCCCATATTGTCAGCAGTTTCAGGAATGAATCCCAGGGTCAAGGACCACACTATCAGCAGTTTCGGGAATGAATCTCAGGGTCGAGGCCCACATCGTCAGCAGTTTGAGAATGAATCCAGGGTCGAGGCCCACACTGTCAGCAGTTTAGAGAATGAATCTCAGGGTCGAGGCCCACATCATCAGTAGTTTCGGGAATGAATCCCAGGGTCGAGGCCCACATTATCAGTAGTTTGGGGAATGAATCCCAGGGTCGAGGCCCACATTATCAGCAGTTTCGGGAATGAATCCCAAGGTCGAGGCCCACATCAACAGCAGTATCGGGAATGAATCCAAGGGTCGAGGCCCACATTATCAGCAGTTTCGGGAATGAATCCCATGGTCGAGGCCCACATCATCAGCAGTATCGGGAATGAATCCCAGGGTCGAGGCACACATTATCAGCAGTTTCGGGAATGAATCCCAGGGTCGAGGCCACATTATCAGTAACTCCTCGGGAATGAGGATTGGCATACCGAGAATGGCGCTCCGGGAATGTAGCATAACCGCGACGCCTCAGGAATGAGGTTTAGCATGCCGGGAATGGCGCTCCGGAATGGAGCATAACCGCGACGCCTCGGGAATGAGGTTTAGCATGCCGGGAATGACGCTCTGGGAATGGAGCATAACCGCGACCCCCTCGGGAATGAGGTTTAGAATGCCGAGAATGGCGCTCCCGAGAATAGAGCATAACCGCGACGCCTCGGGAATGAGTTTAGCATGCCGGGAATGACACTCCGGGAATGAAGCATAACCGCGACGCCTCGGGAATGAGGTTTAGCATGCCGGGAATGGAACTCTGGGAATGGAGCATAACCGCGACGCCTCGGGAATGGGTTTAGCATGCCAGGAATGGCAATCCGGGAATGGAGCATAACCGCGATGCCTCGGGATTGAGGTTTAGCATGCCGAGAATGGCGTTCGGGGAATGAAGCAAGGTTCAGAAGGGGACCACAACTATCACAACCACGACGCCTCGGAATGAGGTCTAGCATGCCGGGAATGGCGTTCCCGGAATGGAGCATGGTTCGGAAGGGGACCACAACTTATCAGCTCAGTTCGGTAATGATTCCTAGAGATCGCAGCATCTTGCAGGGATGAACCTCAGGGGTCGCAGCAGCACCTCACCACCAGATCAACTCAGTTCGAAGCAACAAGTAAGTCAGGTAACAACTGGCGAGCCAGCTAAGTAAAATACATGCATGAATTTGATAGGATTGTCACTGTCACACACTGGACAAGCCCATCATAGTGGGGGCTACTGTAGGCACTGGATTTTTGCATAAGACCCGATGATGAGCCTCGTATGGAGGCACTACCCTTTAAGTTGCGGAAGTCGCGGGAAACGGACGTCGGAAGGGAAAACTCAATACCTTGCTAGATTTCATTCATTTGCTTAGCCTCGGGTTTGCTCGATTAATCTCTGTTTAACTGTTAGACTCGGCCCAAAAGTCCCCGCATCAATCCAAAGCCATACGCCCAAGCCCAAAGAACCAAGCCTCCAAGCCCAATCCAAAAAAATTAAAACATTTTAAACACATGTCTAAATTAAATCAAATCCAATTAAATTACAAAAAATCAAATCAAATCAAATCCCCCTTCCTAAATTAAATAAATCACATTCCAAATTAAATAAATCAAATAAATCCCTCTCATAAACTAAATAAATCACCTTCCAAATTTAATATATTCCCTACCAATTACACAATATCCTCTCCTTATAACAAATTAATTAAAGAAATTCCCCATTATTGCACAATCTTTACTTCCTACCCATACAAGGAGAACCCTAACCCACTCTTATAAAAAGATACACAAACCAAACCTTAGGGAGGAGCTCATTCACGACATCAACCACACACAAAATAAAAAAACCTAACTCCCTCTCTTATCAACCCTCTCTCTCACGACATCTCCATCTCGCCTCTCTCAACCATCATCTCTTTCTTCGACCGACACTGTCAACACACACACACAAAGAACTACACATGGCAAAGAGCATCGAAAACAAATCAAAAACCTAAGTCACTTCACACAATAAGCCGAATCAAAACCTAAACACCTCTCCCTCTCTCTCACTGACCATGCACACATGGCCTCTCCTTCACATCACACAGACGCACAACTACTTCACTGACCGACTCTCTCAATTGGATTGGTAGTTGGGTGCTCAATTGTTTACCTTATTACATAAGTCGTGGCTTCGAGAAGAGTGGGTACCCTAACCAACAAACAAACAACAAAAACACGTGAACTCAGCCACAAGCCTTCAGGCGTGAAGCAGAACAACAAACCCTTAGCCGAACAACCACTCAACAGCCCTCACAGAACAAACACAAAACATCAAACACCCTTTAGAGACGCACAAACACACCACAAGCATTGACCGACCAAAAACAGCTCACCATCACCGTGAAATACAGCCCTAAACAGCCCCTGAAAATCCCCCAAACAGCCACAAAAAATAGTCACTAAAATAGCCCTGATTCACGCAAAAATAGTCCTTAAAATAGCCCTTAATCACCAAAAAACAGAAACCCCAAATAGCCCCCCTAATTCACGCAAAGTGCACCATAAAACAGCTTCAAATTACCGTAAAAAGTAACCAAAAAAACAACCAGAAACAACAGTAAAAATATAGAAAACAACATCCTAAAACAGCGAAGTGACGAAGGAAAACATTGAACCAGTGAACCGGAGGAGTTGCGGAGCATTAACTCTTCTGACGGCTGGGTAACGCACTTCCAAGAGGCGACATAAAAGGTAAGACCTGAGGGCACCATTTTATTTACTCTCGTTCATCCTTTTCAATTATTTATTAGTATTTCTTCGCATGCATATTGTTGGTTCATGTATGTTATTGTTGTTGGATGAATGATTTTGTGCTATCTCTCATCGTATATCGGATGGAAATCAAGACGTAAATTCTGTAGCCGAATCCGAATGAATGGTAGTGCGGTCTGAACTTGGGATACAACTCCACGTACTACTTGAGAAACACACATATTTCGTTTTATCTAATCTTGGGTTTATCCATGGTTCATTAGAAATAGCACGTTATCTCTATGCATGATTTAGTTATTTCTTTCGCGTTAGGAACTTAATTGTATAACTTCAATGTTTATGTTTAGACAATTATTATTTATTCATATTTCCGTATTTATCAAATTAATGTGTTTTTGAGATTGTGTGCTTGCTTTTATTTTATTTACTTCTATGCATGCAAACTTAGATATAGGTTGTATGCAAACTTAGATATAGGTTATTCTTGCATGTGTATGTTGCGTAGACTTGGTTATATTATTGCGCGAATCCGTTCATTACAAGTGGCATAAGTAAGGGACCATTCCGAAACCAACGGTTTGAGCTCTTCCCTTGCGAGGGGTGAGTGTGGCCTTAAATCATTTCCCAGTTCACACTGGGTGGCGACTCCATTTTATGTCTATGGTTTAGTCCCCCGCGGGCTACTCCGTACTCCCAACCGGGCCGTGAGCCTGGAATAGCGTCGCCGATTTCTGTGTCCTATAGTCTGGCGACTCCACTGGGATAGAGAATCGGCCCCGAAATAATGCTTGTAATGTTTGTGATTTTTGTTTTAGTTAACCGTGT